>OY757276.1:1714300-1785930 GCA_963584085.1 Pyrausta aurata
ATTAAAATAATTAGCTGCAGGTTTCCGATTCTCACATCACAAAATCACGTAATATTTAGTACTCGTAAATCGGTAAGAATTGGCACCCAGGCCGTCCTCTGCTCAAGATAGATAGATAAAAAATTGCAGCTATTTTAATTTTATGGTTTCCGAATCCGGGTGGATTCATTTACTTAGCAATATCTACCTATGTACGACTGACTCTTTCATAATTCTGTACAAGTCAGCTGTCCAAAATCAAAACATCGCAAGTACTTTTGACCAAATTTTATAGGAGAGCTAAAAAAAGACTTGGTGAGTTTCATCGCTTGCCATTACATTTTCAACTGTAACACAGAGGTGTTAAATTATAGTTGGCTACACAAAAAAACTACCCACATATATTAATCGATAATTTTGTAATTAGGAGAGAACTAAATGCAGAATAAATTGTTCTTCTGGGTAAATATATAGTTATAACTTGATAACCTAGCGACTCTTTTGAAGGGGTTTAAAAAGTGTTGTTGTTACTTACAAGGTCCTCCTGTCACCGTTATCAAAGAAAAGCCACACTTCTTCCGTCTACATAAGAGTATATTGTGCATTATGTACAAGAAGTAGGTAAAATGGTGTCAGTGCAATGATTAGAGAACATTGACTTTAACACGGCAGTGTTGCGTGGCAAAATATCACTTACTCAACAAACTCAAAAGAGGAAAGTGCCAACATATTACTAATCAAAAAAATGAAAACAGAAATAAAACAACCACGCAGTGCGTGCCACGGTGTGCCGCGTGTCGGTGATGTCCAAATCAAGAGGACCTCACTTAGCATAAGCCCGGTCCCCGGGAGGCCATGGCGGTGGTTTTCAGGAGACCCTTGCTGAGTGAGGTACAACACGAAAAATTGCTGACACCCCTCTTACGTATCAAAGTGAAAAATACGCCCTTTGAAAAACTTATTTCATGACACCTTGTCTAAGATTATTAATTTTACAAAATATTGCTAACTTCACTAATTTATAGTTTTAATGTGGAAAACTACCGAACCAGCTCTTAAATTTGATGATGATGATGAGGTGTTAACCCTGTTAGTCTTTTTAAAACAATTTATTATGGGAGACCGTAATAATATCGAAATGACAAATTGAACCTCTTACTAATATGAATATGTGCCAGACAACACGTCAATTGTCTGGTTTCGTGGTAAGGAATTTTCTTCCTGGTGTTACGAAGTACCAGACAACGATTATGACGGGGCGTCTGCCATAAATACTTAAATACATATAACCTCCATGACTTAGGTACAAATATTCGTGCTTATCACCCATTTGCCCCTTGCGGGATTTGAACCCGCAACTGCCGGCGTAATAGTCAGGAGCGCTAACCAGAACATCAAACGCGTCGTCAAACTTATTTTGTCCCCAAAAATACATACCTATCTTAAAAAATACTATGACACAAGTACTTAAGTATTTCACATTTGTTTGATTCAACGATCTCTTGACTTTCAAATCAAGTTTTATTTATTTTAATTACTCGTAACAACGTGTTAAGTTAATTACATATAGCATTTTATTATCTATTGGTCAATATTTGTTGTCTGGCTATGTACTTATTTTGTTGATATAAACTGCGCAAGTTTGTTTCAATATTCTAAATCAATGTAATAATAGTCCCCTAGCTGATTTCGACTTCGGTGGCCAGTCACAACGACTACCTAACCGACTGCGCGGGACATAATAGTGCACAAGTGTGTGCGCAAACACAGGTGCACTCTCTTTTTCTTTCACTCTCATAGCCCGATGGGACAGCAATCTGACACGACCGGAGAGAGAGATCCAGGACCAACGGCTTTACGTGCTTTCCGAGGCACGGGGGTGGAACACCGCCAATTTCCAAACTCCGGGCTACCCTGAGAATTTCTAAACAGAAAAACCCAGGTATATATTTTTGGCCCGACCCGGGAATCGAACCCGGGACCTCTGGCGCAGCCGTTTTAAAATGCGACCCTCTTACTTACCGCTTCGCCACTGAGGCAGTCAATGTATATTAGTATTGAAATAAGGAAGACAATGTTAAAGACACGTTTTTCGATACCAAAATAACACGATAAAATGGTGAATTGCTTGGATTTGTGGCCTAACTTTCTCAGCTAAACTGGAAGCTAACTGCCTTACCTACCACAAATAATTAAACAAGGTTTCGAACACTGTTTAATTAAAATATGGCTAGTATAAAATCAACGTCAATCAAGTCAAATGTCATGAGGGTGACATACATTTTATTTTACCCGCATAATATTTAAACAGTTGTTCAAACCTAGTTTATTTATTTGTGGTAAGGCTGTAAATCTTTATTTTAGCTAATAACTTTACATAATTCCTTACGTTATAATAATATTCTTTCTTTGATTTCACAAAGACAGAACGCCATTAATTGAAAGTCGATTAAAATAAAATATCTAAAAAAGTAGAGTCAAAGCAAAAAAACACTGATGCCAATGTCCTACTAATATAAACAAACACATTATTTTAGCAGTTTCAAAAGTAGGTTAACGATGCAAATAGAGTGATTTTAAGTAATGTTAACAAGCTATGTTTTATATTTAATTGTAATGTTTTGTCTAAATACCGGAGCATGAAAAATGATCGAAATTAATCATGTTTTCAAAAAATGTTAACGACAATTTATGATAAAGTAATCACATTATCATCAACATAACTGTCGAATTACTTAAGTACCTACTTAGATCGTTTATTTGAGCTAATTACTAACATAAACACAATCATGTTTGAACGAATTATAATGAAATGATGTAGAGCTATACTAAACGACTTTTCGATGCACCAATAAATAAAAATAACGCAATGTCAAAGAAGCGTGTTAGTAAATAGTTCGACATAATTTTAAACATGTGCTGTAAATGTTAAATGGTGAAATTAAGTGACATAATTTTACTATTTAATTGCTGAAATTTTGGTACAATCTCTATACTTCTTAAAGATGAAATAAGAAACCGAAAATTGCGCACGGGCGGGATTCGAACCAATACGATAATAATACGTGATGAATTGCGTATACTAAGAGACCAAGAATTTCGCGCGGTTGGACCGACAGCACGGTAGCTCAATTGGAAGAGTTGGCCCGGTAAGCCAGAAAGATGCTGGTTCGAATCCCGCCAGTGCGCAATTTTCGGTTTCTTATTTCATCTTTAAGAATATAAATATGACACTGTGAGTGTTTAAAAACATTCTAAATCTCTATACTTAACTGGGAGCTTATTAATATAAATTGTACTCATGAAAAGCAACTGTGACAGGGGAATCGAACCCGAGTCTTACGCTATCCGGGCACATGCCTATACCACTCGGCCTCTGTCACATTGGCTTGTGTATTTTGCAAGTGTTTTCTTTAACGCGTAGGCTGTGTAAGTTTGTATAATGACAGAACACTATAAAAACGAAAATGTAATTAACTGGGAGCTCTATTTATGAATGCTAGTTCAGAAATATCAGATGAGTCCTTTCCACCAATAATATTATCATCTATTTTATAGAAAACATTTGGCGTTTACTACAACACAGCTGCGCAAATACAAATCAGACAAAGCATACATTAAAAACCAGTTTGTAACTACGAGTATTTTAAACAAAATCACATTTTTACCGTACAATCCTTCCAAATTGAAAATCCAAGATAAGCGTCACAACACAATCGTCGAACTATATTTTTAACTTGTTCGTATAACGTACAATAATACGCAAGAACTTTGTTTTGAAATACAAGTCTTATGTCACGCACATAGAGTATGTTTCCGTGTGTAGGATATTTTTATACTACACGTCTTTCGCATACCGTAGATCGGTATATACTAATGTGTTATCGCGTGGGGCATTTAAATTATCTTGAATTTATTTGAATAGTTTGTTGAATATTGACATATCGAATCTTTTGTTGACAGTTCACGAGTCCGAGTGACTTGGTGACAGCACACTCATTATTTCCTTTCCTTCCAGACAGTTTTCTTCTTTGAAAAAAAATAAATTGATAAATAAAGCAATAAAATTAATAAAAACAGAAGAATAAAAGTAAGTGAAATTTTATGCACTTTCTATGTTTTTCTTTTAAAAAAATGCGACAGGCAGTAGATAAATATTTCTTTGATTTCCACATTAAATTAATGGAATTGTGTTGTTAAAAAGTACTTACTAATATTTCCTAGAGATAACAACCCAAAATAATTCAAGTCAGTGTGAACAGGCGTTTTCTGGGCAAACTCTTTCCATCTTCGACTCCGTTTAGCCGCACACTTGGTTTGGTCTGGAGTCAAGAGCAACACACTCTTAATAATCCACTCAGGGTACAGTGTAAGTTTCATCAAAATCGATCCAGTACTTTTGATATACAGGGTGACTTTGTTAACGTTGACAATATTTTAAACTAAAAACCTACTCATGATTCAAAGTCTCTTCCACATAATAAAATGAAAATCAATTGATAAAAAGTATCATATGTTGAAACTGAGAAAAATCATATCAATCGCTTTAGAAATGACCATTGCTTTAAATTGAATTTATAAATTATAGTTTAAGACTTTGTTTAAGATTTAAATAAAAAGATAATATGTATATAGGCGAATCAATAAATTATTCCGCCTAAAAGGAAATTGGAGTGATACTGTACGATTTTAGAAATGATATTACATTTTAATATGTGGAAGGGACTATGAATCATGAGTAGGTTCTTAGTTTAAAATATTGCCCATGTTTTCAAAGTCACCCTGTATGGGTAATAACTAAAAAAAATGTTAAATTAAACCGCCATCAAAAACTTACAAAAAATCTTGAAACAACGTGTTTTGACTTCATTTATGACACACATCTTGGAGTCGGTACATGATGTCAAGCTTACGTACACCAACCGCCAATAGTCTTAGAAGTCTAAATAGAAGACACATGCGTTATTTAAAGCTCTAGAGTCAGTTTTATATCTATTATGATATGGTAATTTTTTGGGTAAGTATAGGTAATTATTTTTACTGGGTGGGAGTGAATGAATCTTCTTGTCTTACCTATTCATTCTTTCTCTTCGAGTACCGAACTAAGAGAGGCCTAAATGTTTAATAAATATGATAAGATTGTTCCGTAATCATGGTATATTATTACGAAACTACACCATAGGACGGCCTTAGGCCGTATGGTATGATGATCGCTTTTCATTTTAATATCTGTGAATGTATTTATAACGATAATATGGGTTATTTTGAACAGTATCTATTTTTGACTTTACAATAGGGTAAAAAGGTAGGGGCGCTCCCCTGTCAATGTCATCCATCGGCCAGAAGATCCTTGTTGCACTGTAGGTATTGATTGTCTAATTCGCCTCCTGAAAGGATCTTGACCAAAACTCTATAGAAACTGGGCCCACTTTTGCGTCAGTGTGTTTACAAAATGTTCGGATAAAACATATGAATATTTGAAAGAATACACACAAAAATAGGGGTTTACGGGGAATTCAATGGCAGATTAAGCATTTTGAGGTTATGTTTTGTGATTGCAAATTTAATGCACCTTTTATTTATTGCACATTGATAAAAGTCAGATAAAATATTTAAGTGTTCCTTTTAAACCCCTATTCGTTAGATTATTTCAAAAATAATAGTGTAATTATAATTCAAAACAAGATATTTGAAATATCTATATAAACTACGAAGTCGCAATCTGGGCCCGGCTTTGGTCAATATCCTTTGGCAATGCCTTGCAAAGTATAATAAATATTTGTAAGAAAGTGCTCAACAAAAAGCTCATTTTGGGACCGATTTTGTCATGTGATAATTTTAATAAGACTCTTTATTTTTATAGTTTTACGGTATCCTGCAAGAAATCCAGCACTGACGCAATGAAAATTACTACCAGACCTAAAACACACCTGACGTAGAGATAAGAGTTTCCATTACCACACAACACGATATAGAGGGGGATGAAAAACTTAATAACATTGGGGTAAAGGCTTTCCCTCTAGCTAGCTCCTCCCACTGGCCTCATTGGTCAATGCACTCCATCAAACTACCAATAGGAGGGCTGGAAACTGGTTCGAATTTCCAATTTGAATCGTTTTTTTTCGCCAGTCGGATTGCGCATTTAGGAGGGTAAACTTCAGAGTTTAAGAATCAGGAGGGAAATTGAGTGAAGTGTTTTTTGTGACTGGTTTTTTTAATTGTGATTTTTATGCCCACCGTGACGGATATAACGGGAACAAAAAGTAAGATATAACCTAATAACTTTCTGTTATTATTTAGTCAAATATGTGTATTGTTCCCATAGACAAAATCACGCAATGTTTTGCACAAAAAACATAATGAATTGTTAGCTATGTAAAAATATAATCTATCCATTATTATTAGAACATTTACAAAAAAAACTAAAGAAAGCACTGAAAAAACCTTGTTATGCTGGAAATTATGATCTCTTACTTTTTTTGGGTATTTATTTATTAAAACTTTAATACACTGTACAACTAATCAGCGGACTTAATGCCTTTAGTCATTCTCTATCAGTCAACCGCTTGGGTATCTTCTAGAGGTGATTCGACTTTCCCGATCGAAGATCCCGATGTCGAAATTATCTATGAATATTGATTAAAGGCTTATACTATTTCCTAATAGAGTTAAGATTTATGTTACTAGTTAAATCTATACTAATATTATAAAGCTGAAGAGTTTGTTTGTTTGTTTGTTTAATTTAATTTTTTTAGTTTGTTTAGTGTAATTGAATAATTCTTTTTGTGTTGGATAGTCCAGTTATCGAGGAAGGCTATAGGCTATATAACATCACGCTACGACCAATAGGAGCAAAGATATAGTGGTAAATGTGTAAAAAACGGGAGAAAGAAGTCACCATTCCACGCGGACGAAGTCGCGGGCAAAAGCTATACTTAAAATAATAGGTGAAAGTAGTTACTTACTTAAACTAAACCTAAACTAATATGATCGTATCGAAGTATGTTTTAGTTGATAAGTATTAAAATCCGATTTGTATCTTAATGAATACTATTTACTTAACAATTACTTAACTAGATGACCATTTGTTTAGATAAGTGAATTTTATTCATTTTCTAACAAGGGCCGCGTCCAAAATATATAAAAAATATTTGATTAATAAAACTTCCTAAGAAATAGCGTCAAAAGGCTTCAAACAAAAACTATTGTGACCAAGTGCAGTAAAAGAAAGAACATGGAATAATGAGTGCTTGTATAAATATAGCACATCCGCTGATAAAGGCTTCCGGTACAACAATAGCTGATTTAATTCAATTAATTTCACAAAACACTGTGACTGTTTACTACTGAAATAACTTGTTCATGATAAACATAACGTAACTGGTTTCAATCAAAGTAAATAAATTGTTTGAACATAGAGCAAGAATAATCTATTTCTAGTATTACCCAGTAGTGTTCTTGTAACAAAATTTTCAAATCCACTTTTTTTATAAAAAGAAGATATAACATAATTAACATAGAAGTATACACGAACTTAAGCCATTCCATATTCTAAAAAAAGGGTAAAAAAAATTGAAACAAAAATACTACTTGAAAATAGGCATTGGAAAAATGATCAAAATATTCAAGAAAGTACATTAAGCTAATCTAAGAATGAATGCACCATTATTTAATAAACCACTGCAATGCATTGAAACCACAAAGCTGGGGAAAGAAGCTCACCCATCATTGTCAATTTTGAAAATATTTAAACCTCAAAACGTGAAACACTGATCAAACCAAATCAACTATTCACAGCTTCCATTGACTGATCAACGTCTTCTTTAAATCTGTCAAGGAGATTATCTTAATCAGCATAAAGATCTTAAAACGAAGTTCAACGAGTTTTAAAAGTCTCAGTCACACCAAGTATTTTGAATTCGTTTGTTTTATCAACCAACGCAAAACATCCACCCCGGATTATAAGTTTGACCAGTGTACCCTGTGGTTTCGTAGCTTAGAACGAGACCAAATTGTGAAAGAAAGAAAACACATTTATTGAGAAAAAATAAATAAACATTTAAAACATGCAGAGCTGGGTAGACTACTCGAGTCGAAAAGGCACCCGCTCAGCATAAGTCGTGGCAGCGGAACGCATACCACGACGCTGATTTTCAGCGGATGCCTATGGTCTTTTACTGTATGAAAGCTCATATGATAGAGCTGAATCCTAATTGTATTTTTTGTTTTATAGTGTTTGGTCGCTATGCAAACTTATTTTATACTTGCACTTGTAAAATTCAACTGGCTTGCCAACTGTTGCTGGCCGAGTGGTATAGGCATGCACCCTAATAGCGTAAGACACAGGGTTCGATCCTTGTCTGACACAGCTGACACAGTTGCTTTTTACAAATAGTATTGAGCTGATTCTTAGTTTTAGGTATCTACTAGCAACCTAAGCTTAATTTTCGTTATAACTTTGTGTAATTTCCACCAGTACACCCAAAACCAATGGCGTCGGACCAAGAATCTTGTTCTGATGAGGAACCAGACAGTGAGATGCTGAGCGACGACCTCTGTCTACCTGACAGTGATGATGAGAGGCATATTCCGAGGAGTGTTCAGGTTAGATTCAAATCACCAGCCTTCCATATTTATTGCGAACTATTTATTTTGACGAATCATCTACCTGGATGCAAAACGCCCACAACCGGCCGCTGTGGAAAACACTGGGGGAGGCCTATGTTCAGCAGTGATGGACGTCTTTTGACTAATATAATGATACGTAACGCGACGAGGTTTTTTGCACGTTGGTGTTGGGTAATTATAATTGCATAAGCTGTGCCGCATGCGTATTGAGGGCGGGTGGGTGGTACATCCTGGGGGCTAATTCACAAACGGCAACATCACCACTGTGCTCGAGGTCGAGATTGAATTTCAGAATAGCTTGACGGTTCTAAATGCGCTGCTCAATGTTGAAGTAAAAGAAAATCGTCAAACTATTTTGTCGTTCTCGACGACAGCCTTGTCATTTGCATAGTGAATCGACATGCAGCATTTGCCTGAACTAATACTCAACGCGGTGACGGTTTGTGTTGTTAATTGCCTGCGCCGGCGTCGCTTAGCGGAAATTTAAAGCAAAATAATTTTATAAAATTCTACTTAATATAATGATGTTAATGATCATCTTCCTGGAGGTACAGGCGTAGTTCGGCTTGTAGAGAAACGATAGGTAGATATCTAAATTAATCACTTATTTTTAGCATTTGTTGTCTTTTTTTGTTATATAACATACAAAGGCACTTCCTGAAAATCGTCGTGGTATGCGTCTTACTGACACGACTTATGCTAAGCCTTTAAAGTGACTTTTCAGCTCAAGTCTTAGTTTATTTTTATTGTAGTACTTTTGGGTCGAGAAAGCTTTTCTTTCTTTTTTTCCTATACTCCGTAGCTTAGGGTAGTCAGGATTTTACTAACCTTAACACGTTCTGGGACAGTGCCCGCCTAGAGGCGTGAAAACAATAAAACATCTATTGTGTCTGGAGTAGTGTCCCGGAACGTGTTAACACATCTCTTTCTCCTACCTAATTGAGGCAGCCAATATTTACTTAGAACAGTCAAGTGTACGAAACACGTAAGTATTAAACTTTGATAAGGCGCAGCTTGCTAATGGCACTGAGGAACCAAATAAGTAAGGTATTAGCATGCCCCCGGATTGCGGAAGAGACAGAGTTCGATTCCTTTGTCTAACACAGTTGGTTTTTTACCCCGACGCAAAAAGAAAGGAGTGTTATACGTTTAACCTGTCTGTCTGTGGTATTGTAGCTCCCAAACGGATGAAACCATTTTCGTTTGTTATTTTTTGTGTGTCATAGATAATATTATCCCGAGTGTTCTTAGCCATGTTTCATGAAACCCTGTTCGGGCTTTTTTGCGACGGGAGATTTTTTATTTAAAATGTAATGTAATAATTATTACAAGTGCAATCTACAATAGTAAGACTCGTTACTACGACCAATAAGATTTTTAACCGACGACGCGTTTGGTGTAGAGATTAGCGATTCTGAGTACTAGGTACTATGCCGGCGGAAGCGGATTCGAATCCCGCTAGGGGCAAATGTTTATGTGATAAGCACTAACATTTGCACCTAAGTCATGGATGTTTATATGTATTTAAGTATGGGAGACGCCCCCGTCATTATCGTTGTCTGGTATTCGTAGCACAAGGGTAAAAATTCCTTAGTTCGAAACGACGACAATTGGTGTGTTGTCTGGCGCATATTTATTTCTTTTATCCTCCACAGAGCATCTCTGACGACATCCCATCGCTCAGCTCGTGCCTCCTCCGGCCTCCCCGCAAACTCTTCACCAACTGCCGCGAGCGATGGCGGCAGCAGAACGTGAGTGGTGCCTTCGCCGAGCTGAGGAGGCTGGTGCCAACACACCCGCCTGATAAGAAGTTGTCGAAGAACGAGATATTAAGGATGGCTATCAGGTGAGAATATACAGAGGCAACATACTGCAAGATCTCAGGACGAACATTGGCAAAACAAACAAAATAAAGAACACGACCAAAATATTGAAGGCAAAAGCTATTAAGCGTATCAAATCACGGTTAAGGTTAAGTAGGCATGGTGAAATATTTTGTGGAGATTGGCGGTTTTCTCGTATAATTGTATGCAACAGAGCAAGAGTAGCTACGGTCATGCTTTTATTGTAAGTAAAATGCTTCTAGATTTTGATTAAAATCATTTTGTTTCAGATACATAGGCCTCCTTTGCGAAGTGTTAGAATGGCAGAAGAACCACGGCCTTTCGATGAACAAAGAAAACACGGCCAACTTAGCCATCAAGTGCGAATCTCCCCTCAGTCCTCAATCTAGGAGACTACGACTTAAAAGACCATATTTCGGGGAAGAGGACTGCCCAAAACCAAAATGCAATAATACTGATGAATACCCAAAATACGGGAATGAAGAAAACGAAGATCTTAGGAGAAGCTGCCAAAGATCGAATAGACCAGATATATACTTCGGGAAGGAACATCTCAGGGTGTTGAGAAATCAGTACTTCTTTTCACCAAGATGGCGTCAGAATATCCCGTTTAGGAATTTGGCAGACAGAAACGGGAATAATCTGCTGATGATTGCACCAGCTCAGAACGGGAAAGACGATGGAAAGAATGGGACCAATTGCAAAGATAGGGATACCAAAGATGGAAGTAACAAATAAGCACATTCCTGTATATTTAAATATCTATAGTATAGTAAACTATTCTATTTTTAAGACGAAGTTTGGTTTCGCAAGCCACATCAGAGCGTACCACCACCAATAAACCAAATCTAGAGTGCAGAAGTCGCCGTTGCCGGGTACGGTGTGGACGACATGATGATGATTGTGGCCGCCAACATAATATTGTCATCGCGTGACAATGTGGACGTAAAAAGTCTTGCTTCCAATTACATATTAGAAAAACAATTAGTTCCTCGTTCCTCACTCTTAATTCCTTGCTCAGTTCCCCTGGAGTCCCCTCTAAAATATTAAATAATATTCACTAATGTGAAATTGGGGTCATATGTTTAAGCATACCTTTAACTGTTTGTTATAATCCTAAATAATTGTTGTGTTGTGTATTGTATAGACTAGTTCCGATAATATGTGTTTGAGATAGTAATTTTCTTAGGAGTTCACAATTGGATGGAGATAACTTAGTAGCGTTTTAAATTCTATTAAGATTTGGTTAATATTATTTTATTTCAGTTGTGTTTTATTGTTCAACCATTGATTGTGCTATTGTGTACCTACCTATTAGTAATATGTAATAAAAACTATGATACTCACAATTTATATCATTGCAACGATTTTCCTGTTTCAGTGACGAAATTCTTTCTTTCAGATCACAAAGCCTTACACATACATCCCTACAACCTCCACCCTACGTAGGGAAAGCTTGTAGAATCAATACTATAGCCATCCTGCTTTGTTGAAAAGGGGCGTGACAGGTCTCGACCACGCCCACCAACTATACAACAGTACCATATAGTACTTTATACAATTTTCATATGTTGCAGAATCAGATCATTGTCGTGTTTGTTGAAGATAAAGCGACAGTGTTTTGTTTTTTATACATCCATAAAATAATTTTAAGGTTTATCGACATTTCCTTTTGTAAAATATAGGAACTGATCACTTTTGTACAATATACGAGTAACATCAGAATTGACTAAAAAAATAACTAAAGACCATGTCTCTGCTCTACAATTGAGAAACCATAGGTAATAGTGTTCCGCCCGTTGCTTCTTTTGTAGAGGTGGCGTTGTCATTAGTTTTGTACGGATAAATAAATAAATATCATTTATTGCACAAGTAAGGACACAAGAAACAAAAACATTTGAATCTCTGGGGTAGTAGATGATATGGCTAATATTATATAGGTGATTTCACTGTAGCGATAGTTATAGGTACATAAGAAATATATATTAAAATAGAATTAAAGTAAATAAATTTACTAAAAATGATATCTTAATATCGTATCGGTGACGCAAGGTGGTGTTTAATACAATAATTAATGACATCGTACATAATTACATTACATTTCTGCTGCTGCAAGATAAATTCATTCTCACTTGCTTTATCATGAGTGTATGTATTTTAATCCCTTCCTCCCATGAGAATCGACACTCAAAGCAACTCTCGCACCCCATAATCCGTTTTCAATAACCAACGAATAAAAGATAAGGAGTCAAATCTGCAACATTATGCACCCTCTGCTTAAAGTCACGTGCCTAATCAATTGCTTAAAGATAAGCGCTCGGTGTAACCAGCCCTGAGTTGGTACCCCTCCAGTTAAAAGGGCGCTAAGTCAATATTATTATATTTGAGGGCAATATTGGTTTGGTTACTGGTGTCTCACAGTAAGAGATTAAACAGATTGCTGAGATTAATCTAATTAATTTGTTAAAAATACTTGTATTTACCCAACAATACGATAACTTTTACTATACGTTGAAAACATAAATATCGTGTATTTTTCACTAATTTAAAAGTTAACTGTAGAGATGGTAAGTATAAAGCAGCTGTGGGTACTTTAATTTGGACTTTAATCACAAGTTTATCTGAAATTTATCATAACTTGCGAAATTATCACTTGGACAGAAAAAAAAATGCATCGTCATCACAAGAAGTTGAAAAATTAATGTTTCAAAGTTCAAAATCCAATAATTTTTAATTTTTAGACTAATGATAAGAACTTTGATCTATCATTCTTCTTTGGCAAATTTCGATTTCAATATAAATATAAATAGTACTTAATTACTGATAGAGCTAACATCTATAGCAGTGAACAGTCTGTTTGTTTGTAAAATTCGCTACTTGATCTCAGCAACGAATTTTCCGAATCAGAACTTTTTTTTCTCTGGATGTAGAAAGTTTATTTCTCGAGGAAGGCTTTAGGCCTTAAAGCATCGCGGTACTACAAATAAACAATTAAAACGGAGTAAAATCAATACGAATGGACAGAGTCGCGGGAAACCGCTAGGTTCACTATCAAAACCTGTGCGTTAAGATAATATCTAAATTGACTTCCAGTTATTCAGGCCCCAGCCGTAAAATCAGATTGGCTGTACCTATTCACCTGCTAATATACTCAATTTTATTACATCTTTCTTCAGTAAAGATAGTAAGAACAGAAAAGTCTTAAAATGTTGAATGTAAAGTTTGGAAAATTTAGTTCCTGCAATTTTATCGTCTCAAACATGCAAACCCGTGTCCGAATCAAATAATAACAATAGATAAAATACATATACGAAAAAACCTGTGCATATCTGCCAGACATGACATAGCAACTTATTTGCTGGCACGGAATCATTTGAAACTTCGCTCAGTACAAAAACCTACCTGGTTTGGATGAGTAGTGTTACATAAATTGAATTGAGTGGCTACCAAAAATCATTTCGGTAAGTGTAAAAAAATCTTATTTACGTTATATCTCGGTAATTTACAAAACTGGTACATATAATGAATGAGGGCTAACTCGTATGAATTCGCCGCTAGGGGCGCTTGTGTAGCGTGAGGTCTCCGAAATGTCAAATGTCACTGTTTGTGGGTTAGATGTGTGCGGGTTTATTTCTATTTAAATTAATGTTTTGAATATTTAGCAATAATTTCCAAATTGGCAAATACTAGTTAGGGCTTAATGAATGAAAGTATTTTAAAAGGGGGACTAAGAAAATATTGATACCCTGTACAGTCGCCAGCACATTAGACTATACATTTTCGTTGAAAAATATTCCTTATTCCAACAACATAAGATACCGCAGTGTTTAGCTTGACGTGCTGCCGTCTATTCTATACCTTCTTATTTTCGTTTTCCCGATATTTCACGGTGTTACTGGTGACAAGTTAGTCATTTGTTACGCCATGACCATTCTTATGATCACTAGATCACGTAAGTTGAAAACACACCAGACCATATTATATAATAATAATAATAAATAAATGAATCGTTATTGAGCCATATTACAATCAGGTCAGCTTAGACTAATGTAGTTATTAGTAAAAAAAATATACCAGACCTGAAGTATAAATCCCACCATCTGAAAAAAAATACTCGTAAATCTTTTCAAATATTTAAAAACGGCTCTATGCAGATCTATTTTCTCGCAATAAAAGGTTTAATACTTAATTTTTAGAAATGGCCAAACTCTTATTCTTGTTTGGTGTCGTGGCCATCGGAGCAGCGCTGTACTTTAGTCTCCCTTGTTGGGAAGACCGCAAACCTCCTACTTTGGACCCTGAGGAGTGGTGGGGGCCAAATGAGCTGAAGGGAAAAGTGGACAACACTATCAAGCCTTTTAAGATCAAGTTTGAAGCATCGGTAATGTATCCTAGCTAATAAATACAGTCTGTTCAAGGTTTTTAGTACCACCAAATTACATAAGAATGTACGGGTATGTAATTAAAATAATATAGAGGCGTTGCTACCACCGCGTATCTGCCATTTCAATTATACGGGACCCTTTCCCCCGGTCTTGAACGTGCGTAAGCAAAAAATTATAAAAACTACCGAAATTTTTATTTATTTCGGAAATGACTAAAAAAAAGTGAGAAAAGACTCTTTCATTGATTCAACTTAGTACCTATCTTATCATGTCATTTAAATCGCCTAGAAAAATTTTCAACCACTATGGAAGGAATACTATTCTATTGCTGACACCATCTATACATCTCTATTCTATGTACAAATTTATCTACAACCGTTTAGCTGTTTTGATGTAAAAATGCAAGACATACCTACAAAATTTTATATAAAAACATTAGCAAGTATGATAAACAAACTCCATATTATTCTCTTTCAGATGATAAAAGACCTCCGTCAAAGACTCAAGAGCCACCGTCCGTTCACACCACCTCTAGAAGGCATCGGGTTCGAGTACGGGTTCAACACCGGCGGCCTGGAGGGCTGGCTGACGTACTGGGCCGAGAAGTACGACTTCGCCGAGAGAGAGAAGTTCCTGAACAAGTACCCTCAGTTCACGACCAAGATCCAGGGGCTGAACATACACTTCATCAGGGTTAAGCCTCAGGTAAGATCTTGACACTTAAATACTTCAAAACAATCCGTAGAGTAACTGACAGTAAAGAGTTGGGTTATTTTACGTATTCGATAGTTATTGCATGTGTTATTGTTAGTGACCATAGCTGGGCACCGTTAATCCAATAGTTAACTTCGTTAATCGTTAATCCGCTACAAAAAAAGTTAGCTTCGTTAAACGTTAAAGCGTTACATTTCGGAAGAATTAACGCAAGTTAACGTTAATCGTTAATCCGTTAATATGTGTAATTTTTTTTTATCGTTGCGTTAGTGAACTTGTAAAACCTGTTGGTTTAGGTTCTGGAAGTAAACATGTTAGGGACAAAATAAAATACTTGTGTAATTTAAACGTCGGGCATTTGGTGCATATTTTCCTTCATGCACATTGACATGTTGAAGTTCTCATCTGGGTGCCAATTCCGATAATTGAGTCTTCACTGAGTTGAGCATCACTTGTACAACGAGAGTGCTTTGATACACCTCGCTATTCTGACAGCGGCTGCTGTAGTGACTCTGTCGTGCTACAGTAGTGAGTGGTTTTCTGATAAGTAATTTGACAGCTTTTTGACATTGATAATTCATCATCATCATCAGCCGAAGGACGTCCAATGCTGAACATAGGCCTCCCCCATGGCTTTCCACAACGACCGGTTGTGAGCGGTCTGCATCCAGTGAGATCCTGCGATCTTTACAAGGTCGTCTGTCCATCTTATCGGTGGACGTCCTACGCAGCGCCTTTGGTCTAAGGGTCTCCAATCTAGGACTTTTCTGCCCCAACGGCCATTAGTTCTACGCGCTATGTGCTCTGCCCTATGCCACTTGAGCTTACTGATTCGCAGGGCTATGTCCGTTACCTTAGTTCTTTTAGTTCTTCTACATATCTCCTCGTTTCTGATTCGATCTCGTAGAGAAACACCGAGCATAGGCCTCTCCATCGCTCGTTGTGTGATTTTGAGCTTCTTTATGAGGCCCATAGTTAGAGACCACGTTTCGGATCCGTACGTCATCACTGGTAACACACACTGGCTGAAGACTTTTGTCTTCTGACACTGAGGTAATTGAGACGAGAAGACACTCTAGCGCAGTTTTCCGAACGCTGCCCAGCCGAGTTGGATTCTTCGATTGACCTCTTTCTCAAAGTTGGAACTACCTAATTGGATTACTTGTCCCAGGTAGACGTACTCGTCAACAACTTTGAGAATTGAGTTCCCAACAGATACCGGAGTGGATACAACACGGGAGTTCGACATAATTTTCGTCTTTTCCATATTAATTTTAAGACCCACTTGTTGGGATACTCTCAAGGTCTTTGAGCATAGTGACTAAAATATGTTATCATCGGCAAACCGGAGGTGTGTAATGTATTCGCCATTGAGCTTGAAGGCGTCTTCCAGTGACGCTGTAAACAGTTTCGGAGATATAACGTCTCCCTGTCTTACACCTCTTCGCAGTGGAATCGCCCTCGTATTCTGTTCCTGTACTCGGACCGACATGGTGGCGTTTTCATACAGACACTTTAACACTTCTATATACCTATAGTCTATGTGGCACCGCTGAAGAGACCGAAGCACCGCCCAAGTTTCGATCGAATCAAAGGTCTTCTCATAGTCCACGAACGCTAAGCATAGAGGCATATTATACTCCTCTGACATCTGTATAAATTGCTTAAGCGTATGGATGTGGTCTATGGTACTATACCCTTTTCGGAATCCGGCTTGTTCGAGAGGCTGGAAGTCATCAAACCTACGTGCGAGACGATTCGTGATGACCCTTGAGAACAGTTTGTAGACATGGCTCAGGAGTGAGATGGGTCTTCAAAAAGGTTTTGTCTCCTTTTTTGAAGAACAACACCACCACACTCCTGTTCCATGCCTCAGGTGTGATGCCCTAGAGCAGCACGGAATTAAACAGCTTCTGAAGGACTTTGAGTACCGGTGACAAATACTCCTGTAATCAGTCAGGTATCAAACGACTGCCGGGAGTCGCATAATAATGGAATTTCTATTGTGTCTCGTTCACACATACTTGACGAGTTAATAATTAATTTTAATAATTTCAAAATACTGTATCAAAATAAAATACTGTATTACTAAATGCGATCCTCGTTTTAATGTTAAAATTTTTACACCCGTGGAAAACAGCCGTTCAATTGCAGTACTTGAGGGTATAGCAGTATTGTATTTAATGAATAGATTTATGAATATCTGTTCCCCGAGGAATGGAGTATCGTTGAACGAGTTTTCTGATTTCATGTCCAGCCACATTTGATCGAGACTTTGCGCTTTCCTTGTTAGAGAGTTGGAGCTTTTAGGTTTATCAATAGATTGAGTGACAGAATTATCAAAAAACTTACTTGTCTGCACCTGATTTTGCGCCGCGCCGCAGTGCCGTGCGGTAAACAGTAGGCATTGGATTAACGATTAACGGACTTAGCTGCATATTAACGGAAGTTAACGTGTTCGTTAACATTTTTTAAAGTTAACTTAAAAGTTAATCCGTTAATCAAAATGTTAACTTCGTTAATTAACGATTAACGGATTAACGAGTTAATGCCCAGCTATGTTAGTGACGACATGAAAGCTCCGAAGTAAGCACTGCTAACAAGTAAGTAGCATCCTCCTGGTCGAATCCGACCACGGTGGCCAATCTCAACTGAGATTGGACGTTGCTGCGGGACAATGTTTAAAGTGCTTAAATGTGTGCGCAATATTCAAGACACTCTATGTTCCTTCACTCTCATTATTTGGTGAGACGGCAGTGACGGCGACGACATGACCGGTGAGAGATCAGGTGCAGGACCAAAGGTTTAACGTGCTTTCCGAAGAACGGGGGTGTCATCACCACCAACTTCCTGACTCCGAGCTGTTTTCGAGTATTTTCAAGACAGAAAATCCCGGGATTTGAACCCGGGACCTCTTGGGTACTAACAAGCGAACTTACCGTAACACCAACGAGGCAGTTGAGCATTTGCTACATAGCAACTGAGAAAGTTGTGGCAAAACTGCTGAGATACTATTGCCAGTGCCTTACTGCCGCCACGTCACACACTGATGGTATTCGTATCGCTATCGCTTATGTAAGTGTAATCTGCCCGCTGATAGCGTAATTAAGTGAATACATCATACAATACTGTGATGCGATTGCAATACAGCTAGTAAAAGTTTGCAACACCTGCTAGTAACATAGCGGAGGTATATTGCGATACTTTTTAAAGTCCCTGCGATCATACCTAACAACAAAATGCTACTACTCATAAAATGAACATATTTAAATAACTAAAAAAGAAAATAAAAAGTCTGCTCTATATCTAGAGATATATCTTATTTCTTAGGACCTAACATTAGATTGTTATAATAGTATGATTTACTTACCCTTACGTTTAAGCTGCCCTCAAAGTGCTATACCTTCTGGGTAACTAGGTTTATAAGTACACTTTATGATTACACTTATGTCACCTAAGTAAGTTATTAACACCTAGTATGCATGCATGAATAAATGAAATGAAATTATCTTGCTTTAATCCATTCAACCCAGCAAGGTTCCCGCTGAAAATCAGTGTCGTGGCATGCTTACCATCTGCTGTCACGACTTTTAGTGAGCGGGGACCTTTTTGGCACACCTTGAGGTTCTATGTTTTTGTTCCGTCCAATTTATATTTTTTTCATGTTTATTTTGATATCTTTTGTTTTTGTCATTGTCCTTGTTATTTTTAATAATAGCACCTCTTGTGTGACAAATAAATATATCATTCATTCATTCATTCAAGGTCCAGGCAGTTCGATTCCCACCTAACTAGTTGTGTCGCAAAGGCATTGTGTGTGATGCAACTAAACTAGGAAGGATCTATCTACGCTGCGCTTTTGGTCGAAGAGTCTCCAACCACAGCTTTGAAAACCCTTGGAGAAGGCCTATGGCCAGCAGTCCTTCGGCTGATAATGATGATGATGACTCTTGTTATAGGCACCAGCAGGAGTGAAGGTCCTGCCCCTCCTCATCACGCACGGCTGGCCCGGTTCCGTGCGTGAGTTCTACGAGATCATCCCGCTCCTCACCACGCAGAGACCAGGGTATGACTTCGTGTTTGAGGTTGTCGCTGCTGCTATTCCTGGATATGGATATTCTGACGTACGTAGAATAAATTAATGGTTTTGAATATTTTTAACACTCAGTGTTATTTTCGTCACGCGTCAGGACGTATTCATAAAAGACCAGAAACTTCGCGCGAGAGGATTTCATGCACGGTGGCTTCAAAAATTTGCACGAGCTGGGTGCTGGGTTCGAACCAGCACCTTTGGCTAACCGGGCCAGTGCTCTTTCACAATCGAGCTACCGTGCTGATACCCCACCCGCGCGAAATTTCTGATCTATTATGAATAAGTCATTACAGAACAAATTATTACTTTGACATGGTAGCTTTGTGTTCAGCCACTGCCTGGTCCGACTTGTCGGTTGTCGGGCCCGGATTTTAATTGGATGGAGATTCTGAAACGTCCTAAAATCTGGGGCCGCCTGGGACCCAAAGAGTCTGGTTCCCACTGGTTCTGGTTTGGTCCGATGTTTTTGATTTCCAAGAACAAATCTTATATTTATTTATTTTTACCAGGCTGCAGTCCGGCCTGGTCTCAGCGCGGCTCAAACGGCGGTCATCTTCAAGAACTTAATGCAGCGTCTTGGTCACAAAAAGTTCTACATCCAAGGTGGTGATTGGGGATCTGCAGTTTCATCCAGCTTGGCCACTCTGTACCCAGATGATATACTTGGCCACCACTCCAATATGCCCGTGGTACAAGTAAGTGTCAATTCATTAGTAGGCATGCAAGTACTAGGTTGCCTTTGACTGCCTCGTGGTGTAGTGGTTAGTTCGCTGGTCACTATCTAAGAATTCGTACCCGGGTTCAAATCCCGTTTATATTCTTCGGGAATTCTTACGATCAGTGTGTGTACAAACATACAATAAACTATTGTAATTATTTGAAATAAAAAAAAAATATGTTACTTTATCTATGACCCGAGAAGAGTTTTAATGAGTAACTTTATAACATCTTCTTTGCAGAGCCCATATTAGGGTTTGTTCCCGGGAATTCTCGTCCCGGGAATTCCCGGGAAATCGGTCGGTCTCGTACCCGGGAAATTCAGCTCGAGAAAAGTCGAGACATCGAGAAGTTTAAATAAACATTTTTACGCTTAGCTTTCTTTGTAAATGCGAGGCGGCAGCGGCATCCTTTGACAGCACGGCTCTTGTCTGTCGGTATCCTTTGTTTTTGCCGACAAACGCAAGCGCGACGCGGCCCCAGTTGTATTTTGTTCATTCGTGTTTCAACTCCCGCCGTGTTCGGATCGGTCGGATCATAAACCCAGCATAGTGAGTGTATTTACTATTTAGTGACGCACGAGTAATAGAATCGCAGAACAAACAGGTAAGTAAGTATTGTTATTATTTATTTAAATAGTTCAAGTGTTTGTTTTGTTTTGTAAGTACTTTTGTATTACCAAATAATATTTTTGTTTAAAATGAATAGGTATGTTAAAATTAGTTATGTATGATGTAGTTAAAATTAGTTAGGTATGTGAATAATTAGTTATAATAAGAAGAAGTATGATTGTTTTTAGTTAAGATGTTTGTTTTAAGCTGATTGTTAACAGAGATTTTGTTTTTTATTACAGATTAGTGAGATGAGATAAGTTATGATAAGGAGAAGAAGTATGATTGTTTTTAGTTAGCAATTTTGTTTTGAGCTGATTTTTTATTGAGAACCTTTTTTTTTTTTTTTGTTAAAAATTATGTTGATTTTTTTCATGTAAAATAAACACAGTTAAATTAAAGACTCTTTTTATTAATTAAACAAAAATTTAGACGTATTTTATTTTTTCTCGACAACCCGAGAAGACTCGAGAAATCAGGCTCGAGAAGTCTCGACACCCGAGAACTAAAAAACCTCGAGAAATCGGAAACCCTAGCCCATATGCTTATCTGCTGTACGCCCTCGGAAGTTTCTTCCCTTCACTCATAGTGGATTCTCACTTGGCCGACCGCATGTATCCTCTCGCTGAGAAATTCGCTTATGTTCTAGAAGAGTTTGGCTACTTCCACCTCCAGGCTACCAAGCCTGACACTATTGGTAAGTCAATTGAAAATCTGTATTAAAATGGAAGATTCTCAAATTGTATCGTGTCAGATAAAAACTTCAATAGGCAAGTCTACCTACGTAACTTCAAAATTCTTACATTTAACTTTACTTTTAAATTTTAAATTCCAAAAAACCTGTTGAAAATTCCATAAAAAGTTCTAGTTTGCGTTTTCTGTGTGATACTTCAGATGAAATTACGACACGCCCTTACCTTACCTTATCAATAATCTTCAATTGTCTACTTTACTTTATTCATTTACTTATTTTAAATAAGTGTAGGGACCTACACTTATTTAAAATAAGTAAATGAATTGAACTTGAATTGAAAAATAAATAAATTCACTGCCCATTCACTTAACTTCATTTACCTACATTTAGCTTTTCCTACTTCCCTTAACCTATCCTCGCTGAAAACTTTACTTACTTGTGCATTCCACATTCATTATCATCATCATCTGGAGGTCATCTGGAGCTATATTTGCGCAAACAGTATCTTTAATTAAACACTTTTACGTATTACAGGCGTTGCCCTAACAGACTCTCCCTCTGGTCTCCTGGCTTATATCCTCGAGAAATTCTCCACCTGGACCCGAAATGAGTTCAAGCATGCCAAGGATGGTAACCTCGGCTTCAGGTTCACAAAAGACCAGCTGATTGACAACCTCATGTTCTATTGGGCTCCGAACAAGATCACCACTTCGATGAGATACTATGCTGAATACTCGAGCAAGAAAGTCATAGCGTTGGACATGGAATCGTAAGTTTTGAAAATTTATGGAATAAAGTCTTCACCCAATCTACCATACCATACCATCAATTTCATTTCATTTCATTTCATTTGCCCACTAGATCGTTCCGTCATCGACCAACACCGTCGCGTGCCATGCATGCAATGGCAAAATACGTTCTCGCTTGCTCTCGCTCTCGCTCCATATAACGGTGGGACAGAACGCTGCCTGTAATCCGTTCAGTGGGCAAGGTAGAGCGTATCGTGTCGCTTTTCGTGTTTGACACGCTCTTAGCACGGTTAGGTTATGGTACAGTTGGAAAAAACCTTTAGGCTCCATTGCATCATCTTATTTTAACTATTGTCATGTGGTTACGGTCAATTGTATTGATTGCAAAGCAGCCTCATAAGTTCTAAGGTAAATTATTCTTAATATCAATAACGATATCACATACATACAGGTCGAATTGATTACCTCCTTTTTTTGAAGTCGGTAAACAATTAAAGAGCCTTTGCTTTCATTTGGAGTAGATTTTTTGTTTAAAATAACTCCCGTTTTTGTACGATTTTCGTTTGAAAATAAGTCGCCCTTGACTATACATGAAAATTTAAGTTCATAATGTCAAAACGACTTGACGTCTTGGAATCGGCCATAAGGCATATAATTGAACAACAACGAGGCTAACATTTATTAACAGCAGTTAATCTCAATTTCAGAATCAAAACTCCTGTACCTACTTGGGCGTACCAATCAAAAAATGAAATCTTGTACCATCCACCCACACTGCTTCGCACCAAGTACACTAACCTGATCAATGTGACAGTATCAGAAGATGGCGGCCACTTTTTAGCCATGGAACTGCCCGAGGAACTAGCTGCTGATATTTTTAAGGCTGTCAAAGCTTTCCAGGAATTCCATGCCAAGAATTCCAAGACTGATTTGTGAGACAAGACGAAGCTAAGGCACTGCCACTTTATTAAGTTGATTGCTCTTATTGTAAGAGGATATTGGTCTGATTGTAAAGTCCGTTTTTCTTAGCTTGTCCATTTGTCCAATATTGTAAACATCCTTGACAATTATTTTTATTAACACGTTTTTTTTATTAGCTATATAAGAAACTCTTGAAATCTTAATTTGACCCACTTCCCGGTCTTCGATTACGATGAAATTTTGCACACGCTCTGAGTTCTGATGACAAGAAACGTAATCACAAATCCAATATGGCGGCCTCCCCAAGATGGCGAACAGGCTATTTGAAATGCACCCCCATGATATGGGTATTAAATGAAAGGGGTTGCTGGCAAAAAGCGTGTTTTTTTAGTTTTTATTACCTATTAATTAAAGAAATAACTCATTTTAAAATAAGATAAACTTTTTTAAAGTTCTAAAAAGATTGTTTACAATATTCGACTAGCAAAGGAAAACAGACTACATAGTGAGATCATCGTCATCATTACCAAATTATAACCTCACAGGAGCATCAGAAAGACTGAAATAATGATGTTCGACTAGATGTAAGATTGTAAAACTTGTTAATAAATGATTGTGTTTTATGTTTGTATGTGCGTCTTATTTTTCTTACGTCGATCTTAGTGTGCAGCCACATTGGCGTCACTGTAGCGTTGCGTCAACGCTGCGATGTCGGAGCGGTGCAGCACCGATGCTCTACATACAAGTCTGAATGATATGCAAAGCGAGCGTTGCTGATGCCTTGTGGCGACGCAACATAATGGAAACACCAATGTGGCTGTGCTTAACCCATTATGGACTGAATTCTTTTATATACCCAAATCTTTTTTAATTTTTTATATAATGATTTGGTATGTATATGGACCAATTTTCAGCCCGTAAATCTTTTATAAATATTTCAGTTTTGGAAA
Source organism: Pyrausta aurata (assembly GCA_963584085.1). Taxonomy (NCBI): domain Eukaryota; kingdom Metazoa; phylum Arthropoda; class Insecta; order Lepidoptera; family Crambidae; genus Pyrausta; species Pyrausta aurata. The sequence continues at coordinate 1,738,586 of OY757276.1, forward strand.
TATGATCGGGTGCCAAATTGCACCTCTAGACTCCTATGTTAGCTATTAACTGTGAACTACCAAACATTTAATTTGAGATTCTACTGGAATACTGGACTGGATACTTATAAAATAAAACATAATTTAAAATATTTTAAACATTTATTTAAAATATCCATGTCAGAATTGAAATACTAAAACAAATAAGTAACATTTATGTACGAAAATTGAAATTTCAGCTAGCACAAAGCCCAACATCACATATTAGACATTGAAGTTTGGCTTTTGCAGAAGTTGGCAGCACATTTTCTTCTCACTTCTTCTTGGCAAGCTACAAGAAGGTGATTGCGCCCATCATGTCGGATATCATCCGATACTCGATTGCCAGTTCTAGTCTGTTTGAAAGTAGCAGTTCGCCCGGCTCTTCCAAGCATGTTTCGGTATCGAGTGAGATAAGTTGAAACAATTTGTCTGCGAAAATCAAGTTGATTTATATCATCTCCAGCTTGACGAGCCAGTACCCACGCGTTGCAAATCGAAACGTGAATAATTAGGACTTCAGCATCGTTTTCTCTTTCGCAAAGTGCGGGCCTCTGTGAACACCGATAGCTCATCATACATTCAATTGACGACCTGATAAGTTATTAACGAGTCCACCTTCATCTTCATTACCTGAGTCCTTGTCTATATGGACTGCAGGATCTGGAGATTCGATATATAGTCATCATGGCACCACGTCGTCGTCATTTTCAATGATAGATAAGCATCGTGGATCGGACAGCTTCTATAAGTAAGAAAAAAATGGGGTTTAGACAGATTTGACAATAATTCTTAGAAAATACTAAAAGTCCAATTATAAAAAAGTCAATCTATATTTATGCTATGCCAAACAATTCAAATTACATCGATAAGTACGCTGTTAAAGCCACATAAATGATAAAATGAATCTTTATTAAAAAGCTAACATAAAAGTCTACGGGTGCCGTATGGCATCTTGCTACTAAAACGTATGATATTTGAGTAGATAAACTAATTCAGATCATAACATCTATTTAATGCGACTTATTGTTTATTTACATACAGGAAAAAATGCATGTAGCTCTCTAAATTACAAAAATAAAATACAAATTTATTACTTACTGAAATACGGCGTCCATTGTTATCACTTTTATGAAATGTCTAAATTCGCGGCAAAATTTCTAAAATTGCGCAAATCGCGAACCAATCGCAATGGCCGTGGCTTACGGTCCTTTTCATCCACTCTCATTTAAAACAAAAAGTTATCGAAATAATTCATAGACAAAAAATATACGAGTGAAAATTTGAACATAAAAATTCGGGTGCCGTTTGGCATCTGTAGACCAAAATGGGTTAAAGTACTTATTAGGTTTAAATTTCAATGATTTGACTAGTATTCATTTCAAATGCAAACCATAAAAGTTCCTCATAAACCTATGTAGGTAGGTAATTTACATAATGTCGGAAAAATATCAGGAAATTATAGCCTATAATGCTTTCCGTTGAATGAGCTATATTATTGTAGTTTCATCAAAATCCGTCAAGTAGTTTTTGCATGAAGGAGTAACAAACATAAGTACACCCATTCGCACAAACTTTTGCATATAAAATATTAGTAGGATTAGCACCAGATATTCTCCAGCTATCTAGGAAATGGGGTTCCCTCTATCTGGCAGAATCTTTTTGCTCCGAAAGTCACTTGGCATAACACACTTGGCATAATTTTCTTTAGTCGAATATTATTCAGGCAGAATTTTCTATTAGCGTAATTATTGTTTGGTCGAATATTTATATGCCCGAATTTACAATGGCATACTTTTAAGATAGCAGAAATTTATAAGGCATAATAACCTTTGGCAAAATTTTACTTTGCATACTTTCGCTAAGCATAATGTTTATTTGGCATAATTTGACTAGGCATACTATGAAGAAAGCAGAATTTCGTTTATAATAATTTCACTTCGCATATTGCTATTTCTTTTAAATAGTATTTTACCCTAAAATTGAATTAAAAAGTAATTAAGTTGTGGTACAAAAGTAAGACTCCACGCAGTCTTGTCTGCCCCACCCCTAGAGTGTAATTCAAAATCGCGTAGGCGCGGAGCCGAAGCTGCGGTGGTGAGCGAAAACCATCTGCGACGATAAGCTCGCGTGGGACTGCCGTAGCCCCGCAGCGCCGGAGCCGTGACAGAAACCATGCATGTTGCATGCTTGCTTGCTTGCTGCATGCTTGTTTGCTGCATGCTTGCCTGCATGCTGCATGCTTGCTTGCTTGCTGCATTCTTTGCTTGCTTGCTTGCATGCTGCATGCTTTGCTTGCTTGCTTGCATGCTGCATACTTGCTTGCATGCTGAATGCTTGCTTGCATGCTGCATGTTTGATTTGCCTGCCTTGTAATGATTTTAAATACGAAAAATATGCCAAAAGACGATTCAGACTGTGAACTTTCTGCGATAGGATGATTCTGCCTATTAATGACTATATATACGAATTGTATGCCACAAGAAGATTCTATCTGTGAACTTTCTGCGTTAGGATGATTCTGCTTTAAGACTATTATGAATATTAAATTTGTGCCTAAAGATGATTCTAGCTTACACGATTATGCGTTTTGAACGTCTGATAAATGAGTGAATGCTAATTGATGTTCTGCGAAAGGAAGTTTATGCAATTTGATGATATGCCAAAAAATATTATTACAACTAAAATTCTGCGAAACAAGGTAGACCCTAGGAAATGCACTCACTTCGTTATATTACATTTATTACTTACCCTCAAATAAAATAATATTGACTTAACGCCCTTATAAAGTTAGGGGTTCCTAAATCAGGGTTCTCACCAAGCGCTTATCTTTAAGCAATTGATTGGACACGTGACTATGACACAGGGTGCATAATCTGCAACAGATTTGACACCATATATTTTATTGGGTGGTCATTGAAAAGGGATTAAAGGGTGCGAGAGTCGCGAAGTCAAAAGTTATGACTGGTAGAGAATGACATAATGGCGTTAGGTCCACCTTTTATATTTGTGCAATAAAGTACACATAAATAAACCCTGACTGCAGCGAGGACTCAAGCTCACTTTTCAAAGCCAGATGCCAAGGTCGCTTTTGTAAAAAACACATAAATGACATTCGGAAGTATAGGTGAACCCCCTCATTGAGACTTCGCTTGCGAAAGTGGGATGTGCGAGGGGTGCGGGTGTATCCACGCCGCGCGCATCCCTTTAATAAAACACTCAGTAATTCAACAGAACTCTTTAATAAAAATTATAAATCTTACATCTATTCAAACATCAAAACTCAGTCTTTTTAATGTTCTTGGTTTTAATGATGTTCGTTTATGTTCTTTTGGTACACAACCCACCCACTTGCTGTTAGCAGGCTTGCTTTTGTATTAACATTTTTTAGGTAGTTAAATTCGGGCTAAATATTTAAACCGCTGTTCTGGTTACATATTGCGGGTTCAATGCTATCTAGATACAAGTAAAGGTTAAACTACATCTATCCACCCATAACGGGAACAACGCCGTATCAACTCGAGCCGTTCAATATTCTTTGTATGAAACTCCATACTTCAACGTACATTTATCAACTTAACGTATCCACCTCGGATCAAGATTAACTCGGAACCCACTCTCGACCAGCGGCGCATGCGTTGTAGTAACTATACGTCTAGTTGCCCGATCCTCGTCAACTATCCGCCCACCCTGTCAATCGGGCTGTCATTCACAAGAAGAACTGTCATAAGTTGTAGCAAACGATCCCGTGCCGGGGCGTTGCTGATCCCTTTACGTAACGTGCTTTCGTATTGTTGTCGCCTGCCTGATTGATGGAAATACGGTGCCCGTTCCCGTTTCGGGTGGATAGATATGCCTTAAAACCCTAGTCGCTTAGAGATGCTATGAAACCATATCGGTAGATGTCGCTAGCGTTAAAAAAGGAGTGATTTTCAAAAGCAAGCCTGGTAATGAAAGTATAGTTAACATGAAAAAGAGGCAGCACACAGCACGGTAGTAAGGTCTACAATTCTTCCTTTTACAATTCAGTCTTAACATTCTTGGCGTGGAATTCCTGGAATGCTTTGACTGCCTTGAAGATGTCTGCAGCTAGTTGCTCAGGCAGTTCCAAGGCTAAGAAGTGACCGCCATCATCAGTGACAGTCACATTGATCAAGTTGACGAATTTGGTGCGAATGATCCTGGGCGATCTGTAGAAGATCTCGTACTTCGCCTGGTAGCCCCATGTAGGCACTGGTGTTTTGATCCTGAAATAATGGTAACCAATAAATAACTTATAATACCTAGTTTTAGAAGTGAACAAAATACTTAGAATCAGTTACTCTATCTAAAATTAACTGTTATTCTTAATCATATTATAAGATCATGATCATCATTCATCAAGCTCTGCTATAATATAAGTTTATGTATGTAGATGACGTTTTGAAGTAGCCTTGAAGCTCCTTCAGATTAGGTCATAGCAGCGCGACTGGCATTTTCCTGTCTTCGATGCTAAAAAGAGAACCGAGTCTCTTGTTATCAAGAAAGACTGTCACATAACCCTAAATGTTAAGAAACACTTCATCGTAATCATCATCAGTAGGTATCAGCGGTAGAAACGTCTACATCTTTTGAGATCCTGCGATATTAAAAAGTTCATCTGTCCATCTTGCCGTTAGTCAAATTAAATTTCATTCAGAAATTTACTACCCTAACGGCCGGCCGCCCGGTTCGTACCATGTACCCTGCCTATCTGTGTCATTTAGCTTACAAATTCTCATCATTTGTTCTGATAAAATATGTCAAAACTTACTCATCCATCTCCATTCCCCTGATTTTGTTGCTGTAGTTCTCAGCATAGTATCTCATGGAAGTAGTGATCTTGTTCGGAGCCCAATAGAACATGAGATTGTCAATCAGCTGGTCTTTTGTGAACCTGAAGCCGAGGTTACCATCCTTGGTCTTCTTGAAGTCGATCCTCGTCCAGGTGGAGAATTTCTCGAGGATATAAGCCAGAAGACCAGCAGGGGAGTCGGTGAGACCAACGCCTGTAACGAACGAAGTTCACTAAAAGACTACTATAGTAGTATTAAACACCTCCTTCTGGGGCCATAAATCATTCATGACCCAGGGAGTGAGCCGTGCTCGAACGCGCTTATCGACTACTGAGTAGTGTACAGTGCAACACTACGCCTCCCCATAAAGCATTTGAGTGTGAAAGAAACATAAGCATGCGCCGTCGCAGTCCCACGTTTTATTGCCGAAGAGGAAGCGAGTGTTTAATATTTACTTTATTTCTGTCAAGCCAAAGTATTTGATTTATATTATGAATTTAAACATGACAATAAACTACCATCTTTAAATCTTATCCATCCATCGTTTCCTGGGTTGGCCTCTTTTTCTTTAGTCATCAAGTTTTGTAACTTCTTCTTTTGCTAATTGAATGAACTTTTTTATCTCTATACAATTATATAATCACAAATGAACTTACCTATTGTGTCAGGTTTAGTAGCTTGAAGGTGGAAGTAACCAAACTCTTCTAGCATGTAGGCGAATTTCTCAGCAATAGGATACATTCTGTCAGCTAAGTGTGACTCCACTATGAATGAGGGGAAGTAAGCTCCAAAAAAGTACATGATATTGGCACACTTGTTCTGAAAAGTGACAAAAATAATGTAAAGTATAAATCATAAATCTCTCGCGAAGATGCGATTGATATTATGATGAGATGAGAGAAATTAAAAAAAATATAGCACGCAGTGTGGGACGTCCACAATATACCATTTAAAGATACTGGTATCGCAAACCTCTCGCTATTGCAACCCACAAACTGCCTACTATGTTCAGCAGTGGACATCCTGAGGCTAAAAATGATGATAAAAAATTAAAAAGGGCTTACTTGTACTACAAGTAGATTGGAGTGGTAACCAAGGATATCTTCCGGGAACAAAGTGGCCAAGCTGGAGGATACACCAGCGCCCCAATCGCCGCCCTGCACGTAGAACTTCTTGTGGCCGAGACGGTTCATCAGGTTCTTGAAGATCACCGCCGTTTGGGGTAAGCCAAGCCCTGGACGGACTGCTGCCTGTAGAAAGAGATTTTTTCTGTATTCTCTTCGTATTTTTCGTATCTTTACGTCAGTAACTAGATTCTGGAGAATGGTGATCGTTTTTTTGTTTATTACAGCTAAACAGGTAGATTAGGATGTCGCCAATAGAGCCGATATTAAATTTATTATAATTATAGAGAAATTCCTGCAGAAAAAATCAAGATATTCGTTAATTCTTATTACTAAAATTTATCTTGGATGAATTTACCCCGGTTTATTTGCCCAAGTAAATCATCATCAATCATCATCAGTAAATTATCTACCATGAGTAGTTCTTGCTAATAAAAACTCTATAAACATTTTAATATGTTTAAAACGACAAGATGATGCTCATCACGACTTCGTCTTTACGTCTCGCATAAAAACTCGATGCCAAATTTTACACAAAAGATGTATTACAGAAACTGTTTTTTTTTTAGTTTGCTCTTGACTCTAGCCAGACTAAGCCAAGCAAAACTAAGACAGAGTCGAAGAAAAAGCAAACCCAGAAGAAACCTGTTCACTCTGACTCTTTTTTAGCTTTTACCGCAATACTTACATCAGAATATCCATATCCAGGTATAGCAGCAGCAACGACCTCGAACACAAAGTCGTACCCTGGTCTCTGCGCGGTGAGGAGCGGGATGATCTCGTAGAACTCGCGCACGGAGCCGGGCCAGCCGTGCGTGATGAGGAGCGGCAGGACCTTCACTCCTGCTGGTACCTATAACAAGAACATAGTGTTTAATTTGAAATGTCGAGATATTTAAGAGGAAATATCGACTTGCCAGTATTATCTTTGATCCGTTTCCTGGTAGTTCAAACTAATTTTCTGCTAAGTACGTACTCATAACTACTGTGTTAGAATGTGTAATACTTTCCTTGGTGCGTATTGCGATCTTGCTTTGACGGTTAATCTGCTCTGCTTTTGAATGGATTAGCATAAATGTCTTAATTCTGACAAAATTACATGTCTTCACTTCCACCATGTGGAGAGTGAGAAAGAGTTGTCTGAAGTTAGATCTCAAAACCAATTTGGCAACTCAGCTAGCTAAGTGGGAATCGAACTGCCTGGAACTTAAACAGAATAAAGCAAGATCGCAATACGCCACAATAATCAGACTAGTAGATAAAAAAATAATTTGTGTGAAAAATTTTCATCGTTACACATCAAAATTTAATCAACCCAATCTTATCTGCTTATCATCACCACTTTTTGGAAGATACATATATATTTTAATGGATTAGAAGCCAATGTCATAAAGCTATTTAAACCGCAACCAAACCTCGAGTAAGTGATAATTCCAACATTGGAATCTAACTCACAAACAGCTACGTGAATAACGGCAGCCGTCGACCATCGACATGCTCTGACTTGCCGTCAACGTTTCGTCATAGTCATGTTGTTTTAATATGCCTAGGCAGTCGTAGTCAAGGGTCATTTACCACAAAATTATCTGAACCTTAAACAACTCTCTTGAAGAAGAAATTATGAGGTAACCTTACCTGAGGCTTAACCCTGATGAAGTGTATGTTCAACCCCTGGATGTTGGTCGTGAACTGAGGGTACTTGTTCAGGAACTTTTCTCTCTCAGCGAAGTCGTACTTCTCGGCCCAGTACGTCAGCCAGCCCTCCAGGCCGCCGGTGTTGAACCCGTACTCGAACCCGATGCCTTCTAGAGGTGGGGTGAACGGTCGGTGGCTCTTGAGTCTTTGACGGAGGTCTTTTATCATCTGAAGACAATATTATGTTCTGATAATGGTACTTTCTTATAAGGCTGCCCAATCTACCTTGATGATACTGAACTGATGTAACTTATATTTTTGTGAACAAAGTTCCTTATCATCCTGATATTCATCAGCGCAATAGTTTTATCATAAGTTTTTCTACATGAATGCTAACATTATATCGACTCTACTGGGAATTTGTATGTAGAAGATATATGACTCGAGCGAGACATAGGACTCGAAAAAAGAAGACCATGTTTTGATTACAAGCAATGTTGGATCAAAAATATATAATTGGATTAGATGGATTGTTGTCATCATTCTTCGATACTGGTGAATCTTCACTGACTACTGACGAAAGCTACTTTTGACATTGTTAGTTCTATAGAAGACACCTAACCTTTTTTATTGAATTATTAGATACATAGGTAGTATTGAGGGGAATGTTTATTGAAAACGTACTAAATATCCGTAATATACATTTGTTACATGCAGCTCCAGATATACTTACCGATTCCTCAAACTTGATCTTAAAAGGCTTGATAGTCGTGTCCACTTTTCCTTTCAACTCATTTGGCCCCCACCACTCCTCAGGGTCCAAAATAGGGGGTTTGCGATCCTTTCCACAGGAAAGAGTATAGTACAGGGCTGCTCCGATGCCCAGAACAGCAAATAGGATTAAGAGTTTCCCCATAATTTCTGGAAAAAATATTTATTTGTGCGTAAGAGTGCTTTTCTTTACTAGAAAAGGCTAAGGATTCGTTAGTTGAGCCCCCCCTACTAGGGGCGTATTGCGATCTTGCTTTGAGTCGTTCAAGTTCCAGGCTGTTAGCCACGCAACTAGTTGAATCGCCGAATAGGCGTTGCGATGCAGCTTAAGAAAACTTAAAGTATTTTTATTTTACTCACTCATGTAGTGCTATATTCGACTCACTTCAGCGATGCAGGATTGACTACCGGTACATCGAGCTTCTGAAAAGTCTCTACAGATCTGCCACGCTGACAGTGCAAATTCAAGGTGTTAAAACGACCATACCAATTAAGAGAGGTGTACGCCAAGGTGATGTTATATCCCCGAAACTCTTCACGACCGCCCTTGAAGACGTATTCAAAACAGTGGAATGGGAAGGTCTGGGTATAAATATAGATGGCGAATATTTGAATCACCTTCGTTTCGCTGACGATATCGTTCTACTCAGTGAGTCGCGAGAAGGTCTTGAAAAAATGCTCAAAGACCTTAAAGACGCGTCCTTGCGAGTTGGCCTGAGAATGAATTCCGAAAAGACGAAGTGGATGAGCACCACCGACGGTTCAACGATTTCAATAGACGGCATAACGATCGAATGTGTAAGCAACTATATCTACCTAGGCCAGAACATCATGCTAGGCAGGGACTCGATGAAGAGCGAAGTTGACAGACGAATACAGCTGGGATGGGGAGCTTTCGGAAAACTCGCAGACGTCTTCAAGTCTAAAATCCCGCAAACATTGAAAACACGCGTGTATAACCAATGCGTTCTTCCAGTGATGACGTATGCTTGTGAGACGTGGACGCTAACTGTCGGGATCCTCCACCGCCTGAAAGTAGCGCAACGGGCAATGGAACGTGCAATGCTTGGCGTCTCTCTAAGGGACAGGATACGAAATGCGGTCATTCGCCAACGCACCCGAGTCACCGACATAGGTGTGTGCTCGTGTTGCTCGACTAAAATGGCAATGGGCCGGACATGTATCCCGAAGAGACGACAACAGGTGGTCGTACAAAACCCTTTGCTGGAGACCTCGCACGGGAAGCAGAAGTGCCGGCAGACCACCTGCCCGATGGTCGGACGACATTATAAAGACGGCAGGGCCGACCTGGACCAGAATCGCCGCATCAAGAGCATCTTGGAGAGCCATGCAAGAGGCATATGTTCAGCAGTGGACTCTTGGATGCTGAGAAGAAGAAGAAGAAGATGTAGTGCTATCCCACGCTAATCTGCTGAGTGGATTATACGTATTCGCAACGCGAATTTGCGAATACGTTCAAAAGAAGAGCTGCATAACTGTCAAGCAACATCGCAATACGCACCCTAAATTGATAGATACCCTAGCTAGAAGGTCGCAGAATTGAGTTAAAAAACTGCGCTTGCTGCAATCGATATCTTTTGAGTTTTGTAATGTATAGGGGAAGTTAATGTTTAAAAGTAGTCCTGCGGTTGACTGGATGATGATGATATTATACTGTTTTGGAAAGACAATACTAAAGTCTTACATTTAATGGTTTAGGTTGGCTATTGTTTCTTTAAACTTGATTGTTGTATACGATATTATAATTAGGTACATCTTTTGACAATGAGTTAGAGATTATAAGTAGGTTCATCTTTTGACAATAACTACAAAAGTATTATTGAGATTTCTTAGGTAGAGACTAAAAAACTGCTAGACAAACGAGGCATATTGCTTTCAGCTGGAGTACGGTGCAAAACATCTTCGAGTACAATAAATAATAATAAAATAATCTTCAGGTACGTAGACATAGTAAAGAGCTGTTTGACTGTTGATACTATCGTGTTATTACTTACAAAACCAGTTTCGTATCTTCAAATAAACAAACAACTTTGTCTCGTGTTACATAACGCAGAAGTCATTATATATTTTAATGGGTTGACGCGACCCAATGTCATATTATTATCTGCTTGTTGCTTGGTAATTATAACAATTATTAAGGTGTTATTCTTTAGGGAGATCGCCAGATAACTGTTTTCTTACGAGTTTTTGTCCTAAATTTAATTTTATGGCAATTTTTTCATATCTCTCATAGCACCTTTAGAGTAATTTATATCTTTATCTTTTATTCTGCTCACATTTTCTATATGTCTAAATAGAGTTAAGTTAGTTTACTTTGGTTCTAGATGTCTATGAGAGTCGAAACAATGATAAAAGCACAGAATAAACAATAGTATTCTTGTTATCACACAGTATTCTTCCACAAATACTGGAATGCATTTGCCTGGTATCAAAACACAAAACTCATTATGACAAAGCAACAAAATCACTGCTAATTATAGTTGATAATACCTTCCATGACGCTGGTTCTTTTCAATGACAGGGCACTAACAGTTTTTTAACAAACTTAGTTTTTAAAACAACCGAAACTTACCGAATGAGCCTCAATTTATGGAGCACCGCTTTACCCAGACTGTATTTGTACACTGAGCGTGATGTGTTATGACTCTGACGCCGGCCGGCGTTTATGTATGTGTGTGTTAGTTGCCATGTCATGTGTGCTGATTCATAGATATGCGTATGAGTCGATATGAGTGTGGCCGTGTATGTTGTTACGTACGCTACCGATTACGCTTGTGAGTATATATGGTGTTATGCCATCCATTGTTATTAACCTGTTGGGATGAACTTGTTGAGATAATTCAGTTCCAGTTTTATTTATTTGCATGACAATGCAAATAGTTGTTAGGATAATGAAACTTCAAATCTTATGTATTAGATTTTTTTATGAAAAATTAAAAGTCATGTTAACTGTGCAGAAATAAATTAAATAAATGAAGATAACACTTTGCCTTATCTGAGAACCTAATTATCATGATTATTATAGCTAAACCCCAGCCCCTCAAGCTACTAATGTGAGTGTAGGTAGCATGCAAAGGTTGTGTAGTCGGTGCTTGTAGAAATAGGGCGTATGTGTAGAGTTAGAAGCTTAGCTCTACATATGTCTTCAGTGCGATCGCATTAGAATAAACACTATAAAAGTTCAATAGATATACTATTAAAACTATTACTTATTATTTTGTTAAATACTCTTCTTCTTTTTCATAACATAACTTAAACGCTCTGCTCTTTTCCGGGGTTTTCCGCCTCTGAATTCCCATTCAAAGGCCTTTCCTGGTATACTACTCGTATGTCTTAAGCCTTCTGCCAGAACAAATGTTGCGCCATGTCACAGGATCGTCACTGAATAGCCCATCCCAATAGACTCCCCACTTCATTCTGGTAATAGTTTTTTTTCTTTACTCTTATCTCTATACCAGATGAGGCATAGACAAGGACGACGATGAAGCGAGCTCTCCCAAAAGAAGCTTGTTCACTCTTTTTTTTCAATAAGAGGGTTGTAGACTGTTGGCAACACAGATACGGTTAGAGAGTTCCACTCTTTTGCCGTTTTGCCGTGTGCTTTTTGCAGTGAAATATCGACGTTTGGCGCAACTGAGTTAGGAAGGCAAAGGGAAGCGCTTCCTACCGACCGTATGCTATGTCCGGGGATCAAGGTCCAATCTTCACCGCCTTGGTTTATTCATATGTAGTTATGTCTGAGATGAATCTTTAATATCGCGGTTCAGTCTCCATACATCATCGAATGCAGCGCCATCCAGTCGCGTCGAGCCGAATCAGCGTGTTGCGATGATATGTATTGACAGCGGTTGAACATAGATGTCGCTACAAACGTCTTGTTATGCGATAGAAAAAGGGAGCTGTGCGCTGTTTGGTCGGGCTCAGGGACTTCTTATTCAATTCGCAGCTAACCGCCATATCTGGTGGTCATTTACTATCCGCCATATCTAACTAATGCATAAGAAGCTACTGATGAGAATAAATTAATTTATTATAATCAACTATGTGATTGAAGCAAGAATGGACAGTTCCATGAAACTTAGGCTTTAGGAGTAAGTAGTATCAACCATAAACCCAAATGTAATTTTAGGTATGTGATTTATTTTCCAACAATTCAAAGAATCCTTACAAAACCTAGATTAATATTGCTATCGTATAAGCATAGCACATAATTACTTTACCTATCTTTGGCTCGCGTTATTCTGCCTACTTTAACAAATGTAGGTTAAACTTTGCTTATTTTATCATACAACATTTTATCACATTACTTATCTTGGTTTTTCCAAATTTATTTAATATTTTAATCATGACAGCGCAGTCTACACCGATAATACGACGTATTTTGATTTAATTTTTGTTACAAATTAAATTATTTAGTGCTCGTAGAAGATTGGTGACAATTTGTAATGATTACCAAAGCAAAGCAACCTATGGTGCGGTCGGCTTAGAATTTAGATCTTTCAATCCATGAATGACGTCTAGCACGAGTATAGAGTCTGACTAATGAAAGGTGGCCCCAGAAAAGAGCGGGTTGATAAAAATAATGTACATTTTTTTTGGTATCTAGATCATTTTTGTCTATGAAATACAGTGTTATCTATATTTTTTTTAAATTGCCGCTCTTTTCTGGGGCCACCTTTCATTAGTCAGACTCTATCTGTGCATTTAACTGGTACATTAAACTATTCACCATCATCATCGTCATACCTACTCTCTTTCTTTCTATATCTTAAACTAACCAAAATGGTTGAACATCCATAGGGGTGATTGGAATACACCTCGACATAAGACTTCTAACTCCCGGACCACCCTTTATAAGATATGATTTTCCTGCTACAATTTTGTAAGTGTTCGTAGTTACGTAGGCATGGCTGTCGTTTTTAGGGTCCCGTACACAAAGGGTAAAAACGGGACCGGGACGGGGATATTACTAGGACTTCGCTTCGCTTTTGTCAGACTACCAGTTTCCCGTTCACGAAATACCTTTATTTATTATAGTGTATGTACAATTATACCCCCTTATTCATAATAATAACTCAAACGGACTTTTAAACCATAGCTATTACACTGTTTTGTCTCATTCTTTCTTGGCGCTGTCATCATTTGACAGAAAGTGACAAAACAGTGTAATGGCTAAAATAGGTTTAAAAGACTGTGTGATTTATTATGAATAAGGGGATTTAATGTATAAGCTATATTGTAAAGAATAATCAAAATCCAAGTAGTTTTAGCGTGAAGAAGTAACAAACAACCATCGTCTCAAACTATCGCACTTATAATATTAGTATAAGCGATTAGTAGGATGGTTTCGTGGCCATCGCAATAAAAACATCATTGAAAACAGTAACAAAACTTTATTTAACAAAACTAGACATTCACAGTTCAGTCTTCTTATTACTCTTGTGCCATTTCCTGAAAGCTGTGACAGCGTTCAGCACGTCTTCTGAGAACGGCTTAGGCAGTTCCAAGGCCAAGAAATGTCCTCCGTCGTCCAAGTGGGTGGCGTTTACCAGGTTTGGATACTTGTCCTTGAGAAGCCAAGGAGGTAGGTAGGAGAGCTCATGTCTTGGCTGAAGAATCCAAACAGGTGCAGTAGTGGGAACTCTGAAATCAATTAAGAAATTATTAGTAAACTTTTTTTTTTATCGTCAGGAAATGCCTTACGCATACCACACCGGCGGCGGGGGCCGCTGGGGGGTTATGTAGGACTCCCCTACCCGATATGGGTGGGTATACCTACTAAAACCTGACGGTGTCCACCAGTGCCATTAGTGAGGAGGGTGCTATGGGTTAGCGCCCCAGGCGTTCACCCTGGGCATTCTTCCGCAGCCCCACCTCTGGCTGTGGCTCGGGGAGAAGTTAGCCTCCTCCCCGGAAATTATAAGTAAACCTGCCACAACTCGTAGTCAGCCTAGGAGCAGTAAAAAGCACCAGTAATATTTATAGCGAACGAGATAATGTAAAAACAAGAATATTGCTGTTTTATGTACGACATCTTGTGGAGAAATTTGCTCAAAATGGTCATGTACTCAATAGTTTTGAATATTTCTTAACACTTACAGTGTTAATCTTATAAGATGTCACATGGCATGTTCTCTCTATCCGTCGTCAGCTAAAGTACCATACATGGTGGTTGCTGGGATGACTACCACAAACTTACTTACTTACTAAAAGTCGTTTGAAAAAAAGCCAATAATAATATGAGCTCATGATCTAGCGATTTAATAGTTGATTTTTGTTTTTATAGTGTTTTGTCACTATACAAACTGATATAAATTTCACTTGTAAAAGCAACTGTGACTCTGTGACAGACGAGAAAACGATTCCTCGTCTGTCACAGAGTCACGGTTGCTTTTTACAAGTGAAATTTATAGCGATTTGATCTCCACGTGATGCCCTAACCTTAAGATAATAACAATATTCCTACTTTTAGGCACATTTTGATTTACCCAGGATTGCGCTAATCAGTCAGTTTATTTGACGTTGACAGACAGCGACATTAGCGTAATCCTGAGTAAAATCATCATGCGCAAGTGGACCTAATGGTTCAAGGAAGCTTATCGCACTCAAAATATATTATAGAGATAGTACCTAACCAAATACTTACTCGTCCATTTTCCTTATGAATAGTTTTTTAACGAAAAACTCGGCATAGAGTCTCATCGAAGTGGTGATAGACTTGGGCGCGTAGTACATCATTAGGTTGTCCAGAAGCTGTTCTTTAGTAAACCTGAACTCCAGGCCTCCGTCTACCTTGTTCCTGTGTTCCTTTCGTGTCCAGGTTGAGAACTTCTCCAGGATATAAGCCAGGAGACCAGAGGGAGAGTCCATCAGAGCGATTCCTGTATAAGAAATATAACGTTAATCGTCTTAGTCAAATGTCAAGTTTCACCTGTGTGTGCTTGACGTCAACTACAGCCCAACTAAGGCATGTTGACGGCGTTGACTGGTCACCGGCGCCTAAACACCTTAAGAGCTAAAATCTCTTGCACTTTTTTTGTTTAAGGTGAGTTTATCTTTGCTTGGCGAATGTTGTAAACATTTTTTTTATAACTTTTAAAATAATATCAGTGAATACAATAACTATTCGATTTAAAAGGTTCTCAAAGATGAACTACATTATGTAGGTTTTGTGTTCTTATGTTAAAATGAAATATAAGGTTCTGATTCCCTTAAAATAACAAAATATCCGAAATTAGGAGACAAAACGGGTTGTGGTTAAAAAGCGCTGACTCACAATATTGCTGTGATAACAGCAAAAAAATACAATCAAAATCAATGTACAATACGGTAGAATTAATACCCTCCTCCTTTTCTAACTTGGTTAAAAAGGAATGTCAAGATTGTTTACAATATGCGCCAACCAAATAAAAACGGGCTTTAGTAAGTATCACATACCAACTGTATCCGGTTTCGTTGCCTGAATGTGCAGGTATCCCGATTCTTGGATCATATTGCTGTAGAATGAGGATAGTGGATACAGCCTGTCTGCATACTTTTCTTCAACTACTAGAGATGGGAAGTACGCTCCTATTAATGTCCAGAGTGAAGGCTTAGTGGCCACTGAGAAGGCCATGTTGGCATGGTAACCAAGCACCTCCTGAAAGAAATTCAATCAGATTGATAGATAGTCCCCTAGCCGATTTTGACTGCGGTAGCCAGTTGCAAAGAAGACAAGACGACTGCGCGGGACATATTATAGTGCACGTAGGTGTGTGCGCAAAAACAGATGCACTCTCTATTCCTTTCCATTCCATTCTTTTCCGGCCCGATGGGACAGAAATCTAGACTAAATATCACGGTATGGATAAATATAAACAGAAGATATTGTCAGCCAGCAATACACGTTCATGATAAGTAAATTATACTAATTGTATCTATCATGCGTCAGCGCTTCTAAATTGACTGCGAATTGGTATTTTGCTAACGAACATAGGACAGAATATTGGTAGAATTGCTGGTCACGACACTTCGTACAGTTTTTTTCTACAATTTTTTGCTAAATTAACGGTAGACATACCTCAGGGAAGATAGTGGTCAAGTGTGATCCAATGAGGCCGCCCCAGTCACCGCCTTGGACGTAGAACTTCTTAAATCCAAGCCTGTGCATCAGGTTTCTGAAGACAATACCGATCTCTGAAGGGCCTAGCCCTGGACGTACGGCAGGCTGCAAACAAAGTAAAAGATGATTAGCAAATGATAAAAGTTATGAGCACGAACATTAAGTTCCTAAGTCATCGATGTTTACATGTATTTAAGTATTTATCGGAAACACCACGTCGTCGTTGTCGAGTATTCATGTTAAAGTGACCCCGGTTTGCAAAAATAAATTACATTTATGCCTTTATTCATAACAACGGAACCATGAAGTTCTAGATTGGAGACCCTTTGACCAAAAGCGCAGCGTACCTAGGGCGTCGGCTGACAAGATGGACAGACGATCTTGTAAAGATCGCGAAATCACACAACCAGACCGCTTTTAATCTTCACTGTGCAAACCTTGGGGGATTGCTATTGTAGTGTTTGTGGGATCTATTGATAAATACACACCGTCTCGGGGCAAGCCACAAATGTTACTACGTCAGTGACATAGTCTCTAGAAGTTTAGATGTCTATGGAGACAACACGACAGCCGCGGGCGAGAGTGGTCGTAGGATATATAGCTGTGTGTGTGCTTGTGAGGCGAGCCGATGCTGGGAGTCATGTGTGTAGGAAACGAGGAACGTTATACCTATGTTCTGCAGTGGACGTTATTAGGCTGATAATGATAATGGCATAATTAAGTACTTACAGAAGAATACCCATATCCTGGAAGACTAGGGATGATGAGCTCCAAAGCGAAGTCCCTGTCTTTGCTGACGGCTGTCAGATGTGGAATAGCCTCGTAGAACTCTCTGACAGAACCGGGCCATCCGTGAAGCAAGAGCATTGGCACTAGCTGAACACCTTCTGGTACCTTAAATCAATAGCATTAAGGTTGACATTTCTTTACCAAGGAAATTTACGAATCAGAAATAGTTCAGAGTGAGTTGTTAGAGTGTTACTGTTAACAAAAATTTCAGTTTCACTATAGTTCTAAAACTAGTCTAGTTCTAGTCAGGATAAGGTAAAGTTACAGTGATGTTAAAGTTGTAGTTTAGTTAAGGTAATAAGTTACGCTTAAGTCATGTTATTGAATGTTACGTTTAAATTCATGTTAAAATTAACGGTTAAGCTAAAGTTAGGACGGGAGGATTGTTCTGGACATCCTGTGGCCTACCTAGAAGACAATAATAGAAACATAAGTGAAGATTAAATAGAATTAATGAAAATTAACGATACAGAAGCAAAAAGTATTGATAATTACGAATACGTGCAGAAGAAAACCAACATCACTCTGCGGGTCGTCAAGTTGGAGTCTAGTTGCAATGTGAATTTTAATTCATTTGTGATTAGAATTCCAACTGAAAAGATATCGACCTTCATGAACGAAGGTTTCTGGCCGAAAGGTGTCGTGTTTCGGCGGTTCCGCGGAAGTCTACGCGACACCACGAGCAACACGCCCGTGAAATTGCGTGTAATTTAAAAGTATTTCAAAAAACAATTGTGTAGATTTATTATATTGTATGTATGTTAGCCTGTAAGGTATTTATTTTATGGGTCTGTATTGCACTTTGTAATCCGCTGCCTGATTTAAATAAATAAATTAAATTAAATTAAATTACCTTAGGAGTCACCCTAATGAAGTGAATATCCAAACCCTGGATGTTAGTCTTGAATTGAGGATACTGGTTGAAGAACGCTTCTCTCTCAGCGAAGTTGTAGTCTTTGGCCCAATATTGGAGCCACGTCTCCAAAGTCTTAGTGTTGAATCCATACTCGAAGGCAACGTTTTCCAGTGGTGGTGTAAATGTAGGCCGAATTTTGAGACGGTCCCTCAGATCTTTTATAAGCTGGAAGTATATGCGAGTAATTACTACATATTTAGTTAGACCCTTACACACTGTGACTTTTAGCATCGATGCAGAAGCGAATATTCAGTACATAATTTGTCAATTTCCAGCTTGCATCTGCATCTCTGCATCGCAACTGCATCGATGCTAAAAGTAGCGCAGTGTGTAAAGGTTGACATTTTGCGACTGCATCGATGCAGCATCGCGACTGTATCGAGTTTGCATCGCTGCTAAAAGTCGCTGTGTGTAAAGGTCTTTCTTTTGCCAAAAGTTATTATGAAATCGCCTTTATTTACTGAGTTATAGGACCCTTTTACCCTTTTATTGCCCTTTTATTAGAAGAAGCTTGTATTGATTCCGATTGGTATGCTCTGTATTATTTTTTTATATACGAAAAACTATGTACTGATATTATAAAGCTAAATAGTTTGTTTGTTTGTTTGAACGCGCTAATCTCAAGAATTATCGGGGAAGGCTATAGGCTACAAACATCAAGCTACAACGGAAGGGAATGGGAGAAAAATCAAAACGCGCGTAGTCGCCATGCTAGTTGTATGATAATGCATTTCTTATCACGGGCACAACTCTTAACTTATCGATCAACAACCAAAAACCAACAACTCATTTCTCATTAACAGATAAAGTTGAAACTTAGCAACAGTTGCTTACCACGTTATCAAACTTGACTTTGAAGGGTTTAATACTGGCATCCTGTTTGGTCTTCAGGTTCTCTGGACCCCACCAGGCATTGTAGTTGAAATCTGGCAGCGGTTGTGGGGTGGTGTGGAACAGGAAATATAAAGGCAGGAAGGCCACAGCCACGGCTAGGAGGAGCACAAACTTGGCCATCTAAAAAAAATATAATGTGTTGTAATTGCACGAAGCTTTTTACTCTGTAACGAGGCTTAATGTCGACTTTGGTGAAGTCAAAATTGAAAAAAAACACTCACACCGCAGATTGATAAAAACTTAAGAGTCGCCGAATTAGTATTGCGATCAAACTTAATAAATATTAACTCTTTCTCATTTACTCCACTAAGGCCCACTTGCAGCGAAAATCGCTATTTAATCACTAAATCCAATATTAGCTAACTCCGTGCTAGAAAATATAATGCCGGGTTAAGAATTTGTCTTGCACAGGCCAAAAAATTACAGGGGTTAACTAACTTTGCGGTTCTGCCAATATAACGACAATTGCTCCACAGAATAGATAAAGCTTCATAATCAGACAATAATACCTTTAGAAGCAGAGCAGATGTCAGAAAAGATCTCAATATGCACCTAACACATACAAAGCACTTAGATAACATAAACGGCAGCCGCTGACAAGAGACGGCATTTGCCGTCGATGCATGTGCCGACATTATTGGCGCCAAAATGTTCAACAATTGTTAAACGCAAGAAATAGGAATCCAGGATAAATTTGATAACTTTTTAAATATGAGTTTTAAGTAACGAAAATCATTGTATAAAATAAACTAAGTAGATGTAAGATCTAGATTCTAGAGCTCTAGAGCAACGCTTCCTGGCGTGGCCAATTGTACTAAAACCACTAATCTCAGGCATTAAATTAAAAGATAAAGTGTATGTTAAGTCCCGCTAAACCAAATCTATATTTACACATAGCAAGGTCAAGAGCGAGTTAAGATTTATTAGTTCATCAATAGTTATATCTGTTTGCTTGTTTTCTATGATAACGCAAGTTGTAAAATGAACTTATGAGAACGAGTTGACTAGCTATTTCTGGTTATGATAAAAAATATTCTACCTTGAATTTAGGCCACTGGACACGTCAGCTACGCACCGTGATTCGGCACCGACTGATAAAATAAAAAACGGAGTAGACAGATTATTTAAGTCGCAATCATTATCAAGGTTACGGGTAATAAAGCGAACACACAGGATTTTTACAGATATTCTAGCTTACTTGTAGACTTCTCTAAAAAGTGTGATTTTTTCAAAAAGTTTATTTTGTCATTTTCAAAAAAAAATAATCCTAGGATTTATGCCCAGCGTGTGGCCTGTATTAGATCAAAAATGTTAGTAAATTATTCTTCACAGGTGTACGTAGTTACATTGAATGAAGTTTAAATCAGAGACATAGTAATCCAAAGATATAAATCCCTAGTCAATGTATATCAAAACCGCTGTTTTATTAAATGACAATGTCATTGCTGGTTCAATTTGTTTTGTTTCAAAATAGAAATAATTATAAATTAAAACCATCCAGAATTTATGGGCCACATCCTGTATAGAATTCGGAATCGTTTCATGAAACGCATATAGTGAGAAATCTGTTAATACTTCGAGTATAATTACGATTAACACCTTTTTAGAAAACAGAACCCCAGGAAATCTGTAAAAACACTGATTTCATACATTCCCTGTTAAATCTGCACCATCAAGATGAGTTGCTTCTTTTGTGAATCTTGCGGAATACAAAACAAAGATAATAAAATGTACTTAACTCGTCAAGTATGTGTGAACGAGACACAATAAAAATTCCATTATTATGCGACTCCCGGCAGTCGTTTGATACCGGACTGATTAAATGTAGAGTTTTATTAGGCACATTGGCAACAGAACTATTAGTAATCAATCTGTTCAAAACGAACATTTGGAAAATTTCTAGCTGAATATTAATAGTAATAGTCCCCCTAGCCGATTTCGACTACGGTGGCCAGTCACAACGACTAACCGACTGCGCGGGACATATTATAGTGCACAAGTGTGTGCGCACACAGGTGCACTCTCTATTCCTTTCACTCTCATAGCCCGATGGGACAGCAATCTGACACGACCGGAGAGAGATCAGGCGCAGGACCAACGGCTGAATATTACTTACTACATATGTAAGGCTATAAAACATCACGCTGCGTTAGGAGGGGAGGGAGCAAACTCCAAATGCACGGACGCAGTTGCTGGGGATCGCTATACAGGGTGTAACAAAAGGCTTTACGAAGCCGAAAATCACGTATGCCCCCCATTTACGACACGTTTGGTGTATTGGTTAGCGCTCCTGACTATGCCAGCCGTCGCGCTCCCGCAGGAGGCAAATGTTTGTGTGATGAGCACGAACATTTGTACCTTTGTCATGGATGTTATATGTAT
Source organism: Pyrausta aurata (assembly GCA_963584085.1). Classification (NCBI taxonomy): domain Eukaryota; kingdom Metazoa; phylum Arthropoda; class Insecta; order Lepidoptera; family Crambidae; genus Pyrausta; species Pyrausta aurata. The sequence goes on from OY757276.1 coordinate 1,760,051, forward strand.
TTAAGTAATAATGGGCGATGCCCCCGTCATAATCGTTGTCTGGTACTTCGTAACGCAAGGAAGAAAATTCCCTACCACGAAACCAGACAATCGGTGTGTTGTCAGGCGCATATTTATTTTATTTATTTACACGATCATTTTTCTCGAGGACACCACACCTGGGAAATGACGCAATACTGAGTTATTGACAGTCAAAGTGAAATTATTTCTTCAGAGATTTTGAAATAATAATAATCTTCTTCTAGCAATACGATACGATTTGATTTGATGTACTGAATGCGAGGTTCCAGGCTTCGTTAAACCTTTTGTTACACCCTTAAACCAACTACATAGCAGTTAGCAACGTTAGTAAATCCATAACATATCCATTTAATTCATCACTCAATTGTTTAATTCACGTCAGCACAAAACATCAATTTTCATTTTAGACATGACAGGTGAAGCTTGTCAAGGTAAATTTGTATTTTTAGGGTTCCGTTCCGGGTAACCAAAGAGTGAAAACGGGACCCTATTACTAAGACTTAGCGAAGTCTCAGTAATAGGGTCCCGTTTTTACTCTTCGGTCAGGACAGCGGTCCTGTTTGTCGTTCCGTCTGTCTGTCACCAGACTGTATCTAAAGATCAAGACAGTTGAAATTTTCGGTATAACAACAAATATTTTATTTTAGTTTTAAAAAATAAAATAAATGTTTGTCCCATAAAACAAAAGCGTTTTTTGCCCTTTTTTGTTCGATATCAATAATGACAATAGGTAGGCACTTGAAATATTAAGTAGAATTTTGTAAAAATATTTTGCTATAAATTTCCGCTAAGCGACGCCGGCGCAGGCAATTAACAACACAAACCGTCACCGCGTTGAGTATTAGTTCAGGGTTCAGGCAAATGCAGGATGATTTCCGCAAAGTAACGCCTGATTCTATTGATTAACTTGAAATATTCACAAAATATTAAATATTTATATGTACATAACATATTTTTACGTTAGTAATAAAATTTTAATAAAACAAATATTTATTTACCTAGTCAATAGTACGGAGCCCTTCGTGTTTTATACGAGGCGCACTTGGCCGGTTTTTTACAGGTGAATATTATGTACGAGTATTGTACCGGATGGACCCTGCAAGTATTTCTTTCAGACGAATACGTAGCAAAGTACTGTCAATAATAATTATCTACGAGTATATTGTAACCATGTTTAACTAGTGGAATTCTGCGACTGTATCTATCTCCGTCTATTTTTATTCATTTATTTAAAGACTTTATTGCACAAATCATGAAGTACAAAGGTGGACTTAATGCTAAAAGCATTCTCTGCTAGTCAAACCTTTAGGTCATGTAGAGAGATGGCAATGGGTGCAGCGAAAATCTATGCATCCATCGCAGCCATTAGGTCTTCCTTTTAAGGACATAGGCCTCCATCATATTCATCCATCTTTGTCTCTCCCGTACCTCCTTCATCCATTTCCTCCCAACAAAGTGGTAGCCTTTACCGCGCGTGTTGGCCCATGTTCGCCACTCCGCACGTACGAGCATAGTTTTTCAAAATATCTCTAACATGTAAAAAAAATACAAAATCAGACAACGTTTAAGGAATGGAAAACGTTTTCTCTTTTTGTATGGAAGCTTGCTCGCACACGATCCTCTAAGAATAAACACAGGAGTGGGGACCACAAATTCAAGCCTTATCTGAGAATCCGTCCGGTTTTATCTTTTAATTTGAAGACTATTGAATGTAACTAACCGTTAATAACATATTGAACTACTAATACTATTAAAACGTATGGAACAACCCACCAGACATCAAGAACAAACTTCTTGCAAGCCGATTTGACGCCAGTTGCCTCCTGTCATGCAAACGGTTTCTAATTCAAAGAAAACTGGTGAAGTTCTATAAATCTCAGCCCCAAAGCTATGATAAGCCTCGTTCATGAACGAAATCAAACAAGATTTCTTGGAAACTTTTCTGTATCTGGATCGACTTACGCCAATCTTCTTTTAAAGAATAATGGAACTGTACTGCAGATGCCCACGGAACATATAATCGGTGGTTCTAAAGCTTAGGTACAGCATGCCAGTCAAACCTTTAGCGTCGTACTATTATATCTCCTGTTCCTGTAGCCATGCAGAAATGGTATATCTTTATTGTTGTAACGTACATTTTCACAACGTTTCATCGTATCTACTTTCACTAAAATACTGACGGACAGATTTTACTACTATAATATTATATGTATATACGGAATTACGGATGACTACTTATAAATAAATTTGAGGACAGGCAGAACTTAGAAACGAATAGTGCTGGCACACTGCGGGGGCGAGATGGAGAAGTAAGTTTTTTTTTGTTTATTCAAGTTACTCGTCAACTCTCGGACAATAATATCGTTGGCACCTTCTGATTTTACATAATTATTTTTGACGATAACTCTCTCGGGATTCTATAATTTTGACTTATTTTAGTAGTAAGAAATTTTGACGGGATTAAGAAATTTTGACTCTACAGTCATTACGATTGTACTGAAAACCGTCAAAATTTCTTAATCCCGCGTTATTTGATTACAGGAATAATAGGTAAAATCACATCTCACGGGTCACCGTTATTTTTTTATCCGCTAGTTGATGATGAGCTTCAGTATTCAACAGTACCTAACTAAATGAATTTCTGGATAGAGTATTATTTTGTTGTACATGTATTTTTAAAACCTACTTGTACATAATTTGTATAGGAAATGTATAAGAAACTTTAAAACGTCTGGAAGTTTGACATTCTTTACATAACATACACACAAAATGGCATTCGTTAAGATAGCATTAGAACGTAGTGATTACTTACTCAATGATAGCATTCGCTGAGCGGCTGTTGAAGTAGCCTGTACCATTTTTAAACTGTAACATTGAATGTCAGTAAAAGACTTCTGTACCGTATTGACTAACATTGGCTTTATTTCAGATCATTTAAATACACACTCTCGCCAGAAGAGAAGCAGTTCTTCGCTGACAACGGATACTTGATCATTAAAAAAGTATTTGACAGCACAGCATGCGAGAATATGAGGTAAGTTCTCATCGTCGCCCCTGTCTTTGCCACGTTTGGTCCCGTCTGGAGACAAGAGCAAACCCATTAACGTTTAAGAAAGTGCATAGGACAGTGCAAGCAATCGGCAGGATTTGGCCAGAGCGGGCCCAAATCGTCATAAGAATCTATAGATTAGGCTAAGATCTCACTTGTTAGTAAGTGATGATTTGGTCTCGTGATCAAATTTAAGAATTTCAATTTACAGTAGTTTTTTTTTCAAAACTCCAGATCCGGGAAGATAGTGCGGCGGTTTCCCTCGTTTATACAACGCAGTTTAAGCACTAGGGGTCTTCCACCTCTTAGGCCTCGTCCTGGACGCCAGCGGGCGGAGCGGGAGACGGCGCGCGCGTCTTGATCAAAGTTCATAGATTTGTGTAAACCTGTTCTCGACGACTGCGGTGCGGGCGGAGCGGGTGGCGAGCGTTGAGCTGTATTACCGCCCATACCGCCCGCTCCGCCCGCTGGCGTCCAGGACGAGGCCTAAATGCCCAATCAAAAGCCTTTCGATATACTCAGCTTTCAGCTATGTTACAGAATACGGTTCCGCCAGTTGGTGAACAGAGAAGTGCCGAGGGGGAAAGTGTCCATTATTGACGACCTCGCGTTGAAGAGCAAGTTCACAAACCCTGAAGATCATGTGAACAAGGTAAAGGGAACTGGATACAATCATTAATTACAGATCAGACAACCAAAATCAAAGAAGGTTTCCCGCGACTTCGCCTGCCTATTGTTACAACTTTTTCATTGTTAATCTTAATGGCAAAATGGGCCGAACATAAAATGTATTTTAAACCTGTGATTCTGATTCTGATTCTGATTGATTGGTAGTACATGTTAAAATAAAGTATATCAATCCAAGCCTTTTTTGATAACATGGACAGTCCAATACAAAAATATTTTTTCTATTCAAAGCTATATAGTATAAGGTAGAGCAACATCAAGCTAGTATATTTTTCTTCATTTGTCAAACTGAATTCTATCTCGCCTATTCCCAGATCAACTTGCTATCGTTCGATCCTGAGTTTATGAAGTACACAGAAGACCAGCAGTTGGTGTATATTCTCTCTCAACTCAACCTCTCTGAAGGGGCTACTATTATGAACAGTATGCTCATTAACAAACCACCAGGTACACCGTGGCATCCACCCCATCAGGTAAGCAAGATTTTATCTTAGTTTTAAAAGATGAAATAAGAAACAAAAATTGCGCACGGGCGGGACTCGAACCAGCATCTTTCTGGCTATCCGAGCCAACTGCACTTCCAATTGAGCTACCGTACTGTCGTCGGTCCGACTGCACGAAATTCTTGGTCTCTTATGGATAAGTACGTCATTGCGTGACGTTTTATACCATTTTATATTAGTTCTTTAAATATTCTTGATCTAAATTACTGATCTGTAGGACCTTTAACAACAAGATGGACAGACGACCTTGTGAAGATCACAGGATCAAACTGCCGCCCGATTCACGTAATTTCGGCATCTAATGTTGGACTACAGTAGCCATTCAGAAGTGCTGTTGTGACACATCGTGTGCTTAAAGTCGGCAGCATTGAAAGGTGACACACCGCTGACAGAATAGTGTGGTATATCTATTGGTCTCTCGTAGTACCACTGACGCACAACTCAGTGACGACTCAATTAGCGGAATTGAGGTCCAGGATGCAGACCACGTGATCTGTCGCTGTGGAAAGCCGTGAGGAAGGCAGTGGTCGTCCTTTGACTGATAATGATGATGATGAATGACTGATCATAAATACCTCCAGGACGCCTACTGCTGTTTATAGGCTTTAGAGTAACGCCTTTATTCATAAAAACGCAAACAGTCTAATAAACCTGTTTTAACTATTACACTGTTTTGTCTCGTTCTTTCTTGGCGCTGTCATCATTTGACAGAAAGTGACAAAATAGTGTAATAGCTAAAATAGGTATGTTTGACTGTTTGAATTATTATGAACTAGCTTTTGCCCGCGTCTTCGTCCGCGTGGAATAGTGACTTCTTTCTCCCGTTTTTTACACATTTACCACTATATCTTTGCTCCTATTGGTCGTAGCGTGATTTTATATAGCCTATAGCCTTCCTCGATAAGTGGACTATCCAACACAAAAGGAATTATTCAATTCGAACCAGTAGTTTCGGAGATTAGCGCGTTCAAACAAACAAACAAACAAACAAACTCTTCAGCTTTATAATATTAGTATAGATTAGTATTGATAAAGGGGTTACAGTTTTTCTCAGCAACAGGTTGCAAGTGGTCTGCATCCAGGGTAGTCCGACAAACTTCACTTGAAAAAGAAGTATGAACTACTATCATCATAGGTATATTCTGTGGAAGAAGATCGTTCGTATATCTTGGACACCTCCCGCTGCGGGTTTATAGTCTGTTTTTCTACGCCAGTCGAATATTGTAAAAGACCTTTAAAGAAAGAAAGAAGCATTTATTTGACACACAACAATACAGACATAATAAAAATAATAATTTAAAAAACATGATTGTGTATCAAAAAGGCTCCCGCTCAGCACTAGTCGTGATAACCATGTGTAATGTTTATCACGACGCTGATTTTCAGCGGGAACCTCGATACTGGGACGCAGCACAGCTGCGGTTATACATTAAAAAAAGAAAATTTAACAAAAAAACTACACTGTCGTGGCGAAACGCAATCCGCGGAAGCTAAAAACCGTAAAAAAATATATGATACTACTGTCCGTACTATTATAAATTCTGTGCTACGTATTATATATTATATATTCTTTTCGTAGATTACGTGACTTCTTTACTTTTTATATCGGAAAGCGATGAACAAGATATACCTACCTACTAAGTTTCAGCTATATGATGCTAATAGTTTCAGAATAAAGTGGCTGTGACATACAGACGGACGGACAGACAGACTTGACGAAACTATAAGGGTTGCGTTTTTTGTCATTCGGCTATGTAACCCTAAAAACGGACTTTAATCGAAGGGTAAAACTTTTCTGCCTGAATTGCCATCAGTATTTCATGTTCGTGCCCTGTCCATTACCACTTGAAAATGAGATGAAATCTGTCTTGAGCTTCTGACTGAATTAATTTGAACTCTATTATTGCTATTTAAGTTAATTGAACCACTTATTTGTTATCAGGACATGTTCCACATCCCTCTACGTCCCATAAATGGAGTGGTAACCACCTGGACAGCTATAGACGAAGCTGACGAAGAAAATGGCTGCCTCTTTGTCATACCAGGATCACATCTGGCTAATGTAATTTACGAGGAGGACATTTTACCGGTACGTCTTTATTAACCACAAGATAGGTAAAGTATTCGTTTATTAACAGAGTTATATAGTAATGTTTCGCAAGCTATAAATGGCAACTACAATTCACAAGTAATTATTGAAATCCTGCGAAACGCGTATTGCGATCATGCTTTAATCCGTTCAAGTTCCAGGCAGTTCAATAACCACTCAACTAGCTAAGTCGCCGTTGGCGTTGCAATGCAACTTTTAACGCCTATGCAGATCCCGGAAATCGGAGTGAAACTTTATGATTTTTCTCGGTATAAACAAATCAATTGATTCTCATTATAATATGTGGAAGGGACTATGAATCATGAGTAGTTTCTTAGTTTAAAATATTGCCAATGTTTTCAAAGTCATACTATAATAATACAGGATTATAGTCACTTACACCTCTAAAATACCTCTAAAATCGCTTACACCTCGCATCATGTTTAATTTGTTTATTTATTTATTTTTCTGAAATGAGTTCGCTCTTGTCACCAGGCTAGTCCAGTGGCATAGACAGAATGTTTTGCCTGAAGTGACGCCCGTTTTTGTGTCGTGTGGTCAAGCGATTTAATCATGTTTAGACGGCAAAGACCCCGTACTTTATTTATGTCTGAGCCAAAGATCAATCTTGGTATGTAGCGGCGTTCTGTTGACATGAACTGATCAAATTCTATTATTATTCTTCTTTTCCAGGGTTTCATAAATAGTCTGTACTACACAATCAAAGACGTGGAGAAAGTAGCGCCCAAAGACATGTGGGTCTCTCTACCAATGGGTCCAGGGGACACAGTCTTCCTACACTCCATGCTAGTTCACGGCTCTCATCCTAATACTTCAAAGGTATGTTCGTAAATACAGAGTGATTCTTTACAAAGTGCACATATAAAAATATGGTATTCTATTCTTAAAAATGAAATAACCATAACCATAACCATGGTATTCTATGCTCAATTTTCCACAACGACCGGTTGTGAGCGGCCTGCATCCAGTGCGATCCTGCGATCTTTATAAGGTCTTCTGTCCATCTTGTCGGTAGACGTCCTACGCTGCGCCTCTGGTCGAATGGGGGAGGCCTATGTTCAGCAGTGGACGTCCTTCGGCTGATATTGATGGTGATGATGATGATGCTCAATTTTATCGACGGAAAACACATTTAAAAAATCTGAAGAAAAAAACACTGTTATTTAACGGATTTTATAAAGTTTTTGTTCCATCCTGTGACCTTCGTGTAGTAATTAATTTATAACAATGAATTAAGCTTAATTATGATCGAATGTGATCAGGCATCCTCATTAATTATAATCCATGAAAAAACTCCACACAGTACAGTTTTTTTTTATATTTATTTTTTTAGTTTTTTTAATATGTTTTATGTCGATAAAATTAAGCATAGAATGCCATATTTGAATATGTGCACTTTGGTCTACTTGCACTAACTATGTAGCTAACTCTATCTTCCTTATTACAAAAAAGTCACCATCATCAACTTGAAGATCTATAAGGCTCTTGTGTGGTGAGTGTTTTTCCATAAAAAACTCTAAATTAGGAAAGATAGTGTGGTGGTTTCCCTTTTACCTTTCACATTGTAGTTTAAGAACCGGGGGATTCCCACCTCTTAATACCCAGTCAATAGCTCCTAAAATACTATATCTTCAGTTTTCTGCCAGTACTCATTTTGCTGCTACCCAACACCAGGGGTTCCCTTGGCTTTTTTGAAGGCGGCGTTTACTCGCCAATTCGCCATGGCACAGGACCGTCACTGAATATTGTACCTAACTTTTAATAGCGAAGCCCATCCACTAGATGACTAGACTAAAGTCTACACACTGGTAATCTTGCTGTCGTTTAGTCGGGGACTGCTTATTATATTATTTGCAGCTGACCACCATATCTGGTGGCTGCTCACTATCCGCCACCTGTGACCTCGCTAGTAGCTAACAACTAAAGTCTTAAGCAAAAAAAAGTACCAAGACTAAAATCACCCGATCAGATCAGAGAGCGAGTACATTCTATTAGAGCAACAAAGTCTGTCTCGTGTGTCAACTGTCAGGGATCTTGGCGTCATATTTGACGAACAACTTAGCTTCCGACAACACTACGATGCAGTAGTTAAAAAATCTAACCAGATGTTGGGTTTTGTTGCCAGACAAAGCAAAATCTTTAAGCGCGCCAATAGCTTAATGCTATTATACAACAGCTTAGTCCGAAGTAATTTAGATTACGGCTCAATAATATGGCACCCTTACTATGCAGTTCACTCTGAACGCATTGAATCCATCCAGGCCAAGTTTTTAAGATTATTGTGCTTCCGTACCGGCAATAACAGAAGGCTTCAATCTTACGAAGAGAGACTTGTTGAGTTTGATGTAACACCACTTCACCTTCGTCGCTCCGAAATGGACTTGTTAACCTCCATAAAATAGTGCACTCGGAATTTGACGCACCCGAGATCTTGGAGAGAATTAATTTTAATACAAAACACAACCCTCGCAGACCAATGGCCAAGATGTTCGACTTACCCCTCTATCGCAATAAAATCTCGCAGAATTAACCTCTGACCAGATTATGTAAACTGTACGAGGAGTACAGTCTTAACTTCACCGACCTTGACATCTTCAACGCCAATATGACCCGTTTTAGAGCAGTTTTGAGAGACATCCTCAGGAGTCTTCCTAGACCCTAATTAGTTTATTTTAAAATATTCAAATAAAATCTGTTTCTAAAAATCAAGAATCCTACAAGAAACATAATTATTTTAATGAATTTTAAGAAACATAATTATTTTTTTTACACAGAGATACCGCAAAGCAATCACCAGCGTATACGCTTCGAACGAATGCGAGTACATCGACGTTACGAGAACAGTTCAGGAGCCATTCATGACAGCCTCCATGAACGAGCTCAAGAAAAGGAGATACTCCTTTGCTGACTACCTTGTAAGTTTGCAAAAAGGTAGTTTCTTTCCGACTTAAAGACGTATTCAGTTCAACCTGTACGTATGTTTGTCCGTGAATATTTCGCGTTTGGCTGGACCGATTTTGATGTGGTTTCCAGTAAAGTATTTGTAACATTAAGGAGAAGGTTTTGGTGTTAGCTTAATCGTGTATTTTATAAAAAACAATAACTAAGAACGAAGAAAAATTTTATTTCTTAAGAGGATCGTGTACGCGCAAGCTTCCATACAAAAAGAGAAAACGTTTTGTCAATTTTTTTATGTGTTAGAGATATTTTGAAAAACTATGCTCGTACGTTTTTTTTTTTAATATTGTATGTTGCAGAAAATATAAGAACCTAAACATTTACTTTTTTTTTACTATAATCTCTTCGGAATTTTGTCAATTTTTTACTAATCAAGCCTTCATACAAAAAATCGAAGACGTACAAGCGTACTTCAGGATGTATGAAAATGAATGAGACCAAATTTGTCTCATTTCATATAGGTTTACGGGTAGGAAAAAAACGTTTTCCCCCACAAGCATATTTCGACTTTTGGCGTTCGAAATTTATGAAAACTCGCGCTGCGCTACGCCTGCACACGATCCTCTAAAATTTAAAACCGCCTTATAAAAAATAACGCTAATAGGAGAAACAAACTCATTTGAAGTCTGTGCATAAAGTCAACCTTTAACATACTCTTACTAATCTGTGACCTCTAACAAACAGTAACAGTACGTACGAATATCATGCACCGACTTTATTATAAATAATGACAGCCTGTTGAATGTTGTTGTTCCTAACTAACAGATCACATTTTAGCCCTTCAGTACCGTTACCATGAGTTTACGGCGGTTTTACTCGCTAGCGACGACGCAACTTTTTGCATGGAAAACTTTAGTTCTGCAAGTGACCGCTAGGGGCGCTGTGCAATTTTCCATATAATTTTTTACGTAGTCGCTACTTCGCTAGCGACTAAAATCGTCGTAAACTCATGGTAACGCTACAGGAATTATTAACTTACATTTAATTCTAACTGTTTTAGGACTTTTGGAAAAGCCGGAGTAAGAAGATTGAAAAGACAATAAATTGAATTATTCGAAAATGTTTGTGAGATCAATTGTATTATCTAATTTATACTACTTTGAATAAATCATTCTGTATTTTTTTTTGGATAATAGGATCCCTCTATTACTTCTCCTTCTTTGTGGAATGCTTTGTGGCGAACTGGCGAATAAGTTTAACGTGGGCTTACTGTACCGCCAGTGTTACAAGCCATGCGAAATGTATTTAAAAAAATATTTAACGAGTTTGACAGTGACGGCCAATGTTTTTTTTTCAGTACGAGACGGCCAATGTCAGAATTACTAGTAAAGTCTATTCTCAATAGAAAACTTTAGATATGTCGACAAACCTTCTTTGAATTATTAAATAAAATTCTGCTTGACCGATTGTTTTATTTTTATTTTATTTATATGTTTACTTACACACCTCAGTTATTAAAGTAAAACGTATTGGTTTGTTTAAAAAAAGATTAGGAATAATTAGGATTATTTTCTTACTGGTATATTTTTTTCTTTCCATTGGATTGTAGTTGCCCCAATCGGACCGTATCTTGATATCTGACTACTCATGAAATGATCGATATTATACAATTGCACTATAATAAGCATCTGTATCAGGCAAATTATTATTCCTGATACACATCGTTGCATTTTACAAGTGCAATTTGTAAAATAGTACATTGACAAACAAAACACGTGAATTAATTTATCGATATGACTTTCGCTCCAACCACACACACATCACTGCTTGTTGTCATCCATCAAACCGAAAACCATACTCTTACTCAGGGCTGCCAGATTGTATAATTGGATACAAAATCTGTATAATCGGACCATAAATTGTATCCCTGATCATTTCGTATAATACGATACAAAAGCATGTGGCATGAAATAAAACGGGAGTTCAGCTTGTAGTGTAGTGAAAGTATTATTGCCAACTTCACAACTACGATGAAGTAAAATGTCGTGTCGTGTGGCTATAGTTCCTGCTGATTGTAAGCACTCATGGGTTGAGCAATGTTTAATGTGTCGTTCGGTTGTCTGTAAGTGATGCTTTTATTTTTTAAAGTTGTCACTGACAAGTATTGTTACTGTTTTATCATTAATTTTAATTGTTATTATCTCCAGAGCAGCCGCTCTTCGTGGATTCAAAATTTATCCTAAAAAAAAAATTTATCAAAATCAGCTCAGCTGTTTGAGCGTGGACAGTTTACAAACATTTTATATTAAACAACTTTAGTTTTATCACTCTAAAAAGCAAACCATAAATTGTAAGCGCTCGCTTCGTTCGCGCAATAACTTAAGTTTATTGTCACTATGGAAAGCATTACGAACCAAATTTTGAAGCGCTCGCTGCGCTCGCGCAATGATTCACTATGAAGAGCGTTGAAATCCAAAAATTTTAAGCGCTCGCTTCGCTCGCGCGCTGATTTTCGTTATCCTTGAAAGGGTTAAGTACCATTGAAAAGGATATCACCTGTTCAATTACCGATTGAAAGTGAGATAAAATAATGAAAACTGCATGAAAATTGGTTTAGACGTTTCTGACATTAGCACAAGAAAAAAAAATGCATGACCTAAAGGTTTGATTGGCAGAGAATGCTTTTAGCATTAAGTCCACCTTTGTACGCTAAATTTGTGCAATAAAGTCTTAAAATAAAAAAATAGGCCCCCAAAACTTTTTTTTCTCATACTTAGATCTATCATGTACACAACAGTGATCATTTATACGTATAAATTTAATGATGTTAGTTTTACGAAATTACGAAAAAATATTGATTTATGTATAATGCGATCAAAATTTGTATAATTGCGGATACTAAACGGTATAATCGAAATTTATTTGCTGGCAGCCCTGCTCTTACTAATCTGTGCCGAAAACGCTTGTTGCAAAAAGTAAAAACAAAACAAGCAAACAGAAACTTAATATTCTAGTTGAATCGGTGTTGTTAATGTACTATTATCAATTTTTTTTGTGTGGAAAATGTAAGAATAATCGTGACGTCGGTCCGAACCACTGAATAGATAAATTTATCTAACAATAGATAAATTTATCTATTCAGTGGTCCGAACCAATGAAGGAAGTGTTTTGAAGTTTTATTGTGCTTTGCCTGATGTTAAGTACGCATGTACGTACTTCTGTTTTCTCGATTATTAAGCAAAAAAACTTATCTCGCTAATCCAATCATATCACAAAACTAAAATTTTGTAAATATTAATAGGTTAAATCAAGTGGTATCTTAATCATGTGATAGCAACAAGATTGCTTAGCCGACGGATTCAAATAATAATTAATTATACCTAATCTTAACTTCCATTCTACAGCAGTCAGCGGACAATCTTTGCACAGCAAAGTAAACAACTTAACGCAGGAAAACAACATCTTAATTATTGAGGCCAGCAGATAAGTCTATAAAATCAGTGGAAAATATGGATTCACGGAGATTTAAAGTTGTACCCAAAAGGTATATTGAAATTATAATTTCATTAGAATTCCTTAAAGATTTTTTCTTATTTGTAATGTTATTTAGTACTTTGTCTTCATTTTAGTATTTCGAAGTAGTTATTTTAGTACAAAGTATTTTTTTACATTAATTTTGGACAAAAAAACTCTAAGTTAAACCGTCAAACCACAACAACAAGATATGGGATGTGATAACAGTAAATTGGTTATTATGTCTGGAATCTTGGTGCTTGACTAATTCGGTAACCTAAATAAAATATACTGTACTACTACGAGTCGTTGGCCGTGCATAAGTGGAAGAGCTTGGGGGAGACCTTTGTCCAGCAGTGGGATGATATTGATTAAAAAAAAACTACCAACAACTTAAATATTGTGCATTTAAAATACAAAGTAAAAACAAATTAGAATATTATACGTATACATGTAAGAAGTACACATTAAGTAAATCCCTCACAGATGTGTTTTCAACATTCTTTTGTTTACACTAGCACTGATATCTCATGATCGGTTAGGCTTTAAAGTAATTTTCTAACAACAAATATCATCATGTTTTCTTGTGAAATCTGAATGATTATTGTTTTTTTCAGTGTATTCGCCGAGTTGCCAGAAACCTATGAAATATCTAAAGAACAGCTGAAGTTCTATGATGAGAATGGTTTCTTGGTTATAAAGCAGCTGATTGATTTTGCATCGTTATACAGCTACAAGTAAGTTATATATTTCTAAATATCTTTATTTATTTCATTTAACTTACATCAGTAAACATAATAATTAATAGTCGTCCAAAACGTCAGTATGCTAGTCACACAATACACATGGTAAAAAATTACACTTAATTTTATTATGTACGTAAAATGCAGTCCAAATAAGTTTGTAACTGTAACTTTGGAAGCTTTAGTACTTTTATCATAAATAAATCTTCTACTACATAAAAATAAGTTGGTTTTTCCTTCCTGACGCTATAACTCCAGAACGCACAAACCGATTTCCACGGTTTTCCATTCGTTTGAAAGGTCTCAGGCTCCGTGAGGTTTATACCAAAGAAAATTCCATAAAACGGGGCCGGGGTGAAACAAAGTTCGCTGGGACCGCTAGTATTAGACTAAAAGAAATGAATTAAAATAATAAGAATTAAATTATAGGTTTAAGGAACTTTATTCTCATAAGAAATACAAGTTTCACTTAAAATGAGAATAAAGTTCTTATCTTAGGATTAAATTATCGTATCGAAAACAAAATAAAATTGGAACAATCACAATCACATACATTGCTCTGATGCCAAATTATATTGAATTTGGCACACACACAAGTGTGTTATGGAAATCAAAAACAACAGTGCTACCACAACATATTAGTGGTAACATCCCGACTGGAGAATATACAAAAATATGGTTTATTTATTCATTGACCCAACCAGAAATCGAGCCACGGACTTCGTAGCAGCAATGCCTCATAACCCAGCATACTTACAACGCCAAGGAGGTAATCAAGTTGTATTATTATGATTGTATCTATTTTCAGAACGCGCTTTACTCAAATCTGCAATGGAGTGGTCCCTCGAGGCAATCTGACAGTTGTGAAGGAACGTCAACTAGTATCGGAATCAAAAAAGCCTGAAGAATATGTCAACAAGGTATTATTATAACACATATTATAAATGTCTGTTTCACCATCAATGAATAAGCGGTCGCTAACCAACAAATGATTCAAATATGGAATTTCATTTCGTATATAAAGTAATGGGTAGAATGTTAACAGAAACTTATTTATTTAATTATGCGCAGACAACACACTAACTATTAGTTGTTAAACGGGCCATAATAAATCCAAATACTATAATATTGGATATTTTTATAATAATAATCTAGACGACGCGTTTGGTGTAGTGGTTCTGACTACTATGCAAAAAAATTCAAAAATTCAAAATCTTTATTTCAATTTAGGTCATGAAATGACACTTATGAACGTCAAAATATACAGTGAAAAAAATAAATTCGAATCCCGCAAGGGGCAAATGTTTGTGTGATGAGCACGAACATTTGTACCCAAGTCATGGATGTTTATATGTATTTAAGTATTTATGGGAGAAGCCCCCGTCATTATCGTTGTCTGGTATTCGTAGCACAAGGAAAAAAAATCCTTTGTTCGAAACCAAGACAATTGGTGTGTTGTCTGGCGCATTATTTATATATTTAGTAAGGGTTTAATCAACAAAGTTGATTAAAGGTTGACCTGTCTTTACACTTTCCTACATAATGTTGATAAAAATCCAGTGTCAATAACAGTCAATAAACATACTACATTTTTTAATACTTTTTGCACAATAAACCATATTTATTCTCAAGGTTTTTGCCCACTTCGTAGCATACCGTCAGGCAAAAAAATATTCTTTGTATTTTGTAAGCTATGCACATGTGTACTGTACATAACCATATCAATTATGTAACATATGTACTGTACATAACCATATTTTCAGCTTCAAGACATACTTTACGACGACGTGTTCGGTACGTACATGGAATACCCGCGACTACTACATGTAGTGTCGCAGTTGGTGGGTACCGACCTCACCGCCATGCACACAATGCTCATCAACAAACCCCCTGGCACCGGGAGACATCCTCCACACCAGGTTAGATTTTAAGTAGCCAGCATCTACTCAACCCTGTATTTCATCTGCAGTTTAAACTTTCTTACGGGTTCCCTCTATCTGGCAGAATCTCTTTGCTCCGAAAGTCACTTGGCATAATTTTCTGTAGTCGAATATTATTAAGGCAGAATTTTCTGTTAGCATAATTATTGTTTGGTCGAATATTTATATGCTCCAATGTACAATGGCATACTTTTAAGATAGCAGAAATTTATAAGGCCTAATTACTGTTGGCAAATTTTTACTTTGCATACTTTCGCTAAGCATAATTTTTATTAAGTACGATGTTTATTTGGCATAATTTGACTAGGCATACTATGAAGAAAACAGAATATCGTTTAGAATTATTTCACTACGCATATTGCTATTTCTTTTAAATAGTATTTTACCCTAAAATTGAATTAAAAAGTCATTAAGTTGTGGTACAAAAGTTAGTGACAGAATCAAATCGGTGCAAAACCGACTCCACGCAGTCTTGTTTGCCCCACCCCTAGAGTGTAATTCAAGATCGCGTAGGCGCGGAGGGGCGAGGCAGCCCGCGAGCTGAGGAGCAGGTGGCTTGAAAGCTCGCAGCTTCCCAGTTGTTAATTATCAAGAAATGGCGCTCTCGTGCCTTGGAAATACATATTAAATAGCAGTGGATAACAGCTGTTTGCTGCCAACTATTATATTTAAAAAAAAAACCGTTGAATTCCTATAGGCCCGCCATCGCCATCTAGTGAGAAATATAAAATGCTATGAATACCTAAAATAACAACAATATTAACAATCTCTCTTCATGACCGAAAGGTATGACTGGGAGAATGCTTTTAGCATTAAATCCACCTTTTTTAACACTTTTATTTGTGCAATAAAGTTTTTAAATAAATAAATAAAATGATAGGGAAATAAAACAGCTCATTAACCACTATAATATTTTTTGTTCCAGGATCTCTACTACTTCCCTTTCCGTCCAGCCGACAAGATCGTAGCAGCGTGGACGGCCATAGACGAGGTGACAGTGGACAACGGATGCCTCTACGTGCTGCCCGGGAGCCACACGCCCGGCGTGCTGTATGAACACGGGTACCCTGAGGTACGTGGCATAGACACAAGATCGTAAGTGGCATAAACACTAGCTAGATTGTAAGTGGCATAGACATGACATTAAGTGGCATAGACATGACCTATTAAGTAGCATAGACACAAGATAGTAAGTGGCATAGACACTAGCTAGATCGTATGTGGCATAGACACGACCTAGTAAGAGCCATGGACACAAGACCGTAAGTGGCATAGACACAACATAGTAAGTAGCATAGACTCGACATAGTAAGCTGAATAGAGACACGACATATAAGGTGGCATAGACGCAAGACCGTAAGTGGCAGAGACACTAACTAGATCGTAAGTAGCATAGACACAAGATCGTAAGTGGCATAGACACTAGCTAGATTGTAAGTGGCATAGACATGACATTAAGTGGCATAGACATGACCTATTAAGTAGCATAGACACAAAATAGTAAGTGGCATAGACACTAGCCAGATCGTAAGTAGCATAGACACGACCTAGTAAGAGCCATGGACACAAGACCGTAAGTGGCATAGACACAACATAGTAAGTAGCATAGACTCGACATAGTAAGCTGAATAGAGACACGACATATAGGGTGGCATAGACGCAAGACCGTAAGTGGCATAGACACTAGCTAGATCGTAAGTGGCATAGACTTGACATATTAAGTGGCGTAGACACGAGATCTTAAGTGGCATAGACACTAGATAGAGTGTAAGTGTCAAAGACATATTAAGTGGCATAGACATGACATAGTAAGTGGCATAGACACAAATTCGTAAGTGGCATCGACACAATATCATAAGTGGCATATACACGGCATAGTCAGTGGCATAGACATAAGATCATAAGGCTGGTTTCACAGCGACGCCGTCGAGCCGCGCCGTTGACCAGCGCCATAACTTAGAACGCGCTGTTCAAACGCGTCCCTGTGTAACCAGTCTTATGGCCCATTTACACGAGGGCAGCAGCACTGGCGCCAGCAAATTCGAAACCGTTCTATTTCATTGGATTGGCTTTTTCCATTGGATTGGGACAATCCAATGCACTGGCCTGGCTCTATTTTCACGAAGCCAATACTGGCCTGGCTTATTGGATTGTCTCGTCTACTGGCCTCGTGTAAATGGGCCATTAAGTGAGTCAGACACAAGGTCATAAGATCTATAGAACGATCTTGTGTCGATTTTATATCAGAAATTAAACACCATATACTTAGTTGCTGCATCACTCGGTCACTATTTCCATACCCTGTATGTTTTTTAACTGCCTTAGTGGCGCAGCGGTGATAGGGTCGCATTTTAAAGCGACGGCTGCGCCAGAGGTCCCGGGTTCGATTCAAAGATATATACCTGGGGTTTTCTGTTCAGAAATTCTCAGGGTAGCCCGGAGTTTGGAAGTTAGCGGTGTTTTAGGCTGCGTTTCCACCAGAGATGTGCAATGGAAATGTGTCGTACGAGGATGTCTAGCTGTGCTGTGAAAATGTGTGGGTGTTTCCACCAAAGCTGTGCGATGAAAATGTGCCTACGAGGATGTGTAGCGGAGCTGTGAAAATGCGCATTAATGTGTGGTGCGAGGATGCGTTGCGAAGCTATAAAATGTGTCGACGGGGTGCGGTGTATGCGCAAACCTTCTCAACACACATCCCTCGTACACATTCCTCGCACACATCCCTCGTACACATCCCTCGCACACATGCCTCGCACACATTCCTCGTTTGTTTTGTATGCGCAAAAACCTAGCTCCGCTGAGCCGTTTCCGCCAGAGCTGTGCTGACCGAGGCGAGGTAAATGAAGCGATTTTATTGGTTCTTTACAAACGCATCCTCGCACATCTCTGGTGGAAACGCAGCCTTACCCCCGTGCCTCGGTGCGCACGTTGCGCCGTTGGTCCTGCGCCTGATCTCTCTCCGGTCGTGTCAGATTGCTGTCCCATCGGGCTATGAGAGTGAAAGGAAAAGAGAGTGCACATGTGTTTGCGCACACACTTGTGCACTATAATATGTCCCGCGCAGTCGGTTAGTCGTTGTGACCGGCCACCGAAGTCGAAATCGGCTAGGGGGACTATTATCATATTTTTTTTCTAAAGAACAGAAAAAATAACTTTTACCTACATAAAGTTACTATTTTTTTTTTAAGTTACTCCTCATGTTTTTCAGAAATTCAGCCGCATGTACCACGGCATAATGGACGAGGACGCAGTAGCGCCGGAGCACAAGCGCGTCGACTTAGAGATGAGTCCGGGGGACACTGTGCTCTTCCACCCGAATTTGGTGCACGGCTCTCGGCCCAACGTGTCTAAGGTACGAAAAACTTATTCATTTAGTTCTGGCAACACAGCAGCGCCATCTAGAATTATGAAAGAAAGAAGAAAGAAATAAAATACATTTATTCGACTCACAAACATATATACAATACACTGACTCGTAAACACATATACAATAAACAGACACACACTTATTTAACATTGACATCAATTATCGATACATACTTCCTGTAACATAGCGACATCTATCTCTCATCATTAGAATCATTAACACAACTTATTCATTTGCTGATCTATTATTAGATTCCATCTTTCCATCTTCGACTCCGTCTTAGTCGCACTTGGCTTGGTCTGGAGTCAAGAGCAAACCCATACTAAATAAAAAAATTAAAAAAAAGATTATTTAGATTAGCGGGTCCAAATAATTATATTCTTATTTCAACATGGTTTACTAGGATGGCGCTGGATGTAACTATTTAAGGAGTTGCAGTAGTTTACCGCCCCTTTTGTCCTACCAAAATATACCTACATCATATAACCAATGTTTTTGCCTCATCCCGCATCCTGGTGGTCAAATTTACAAGTTCTGACAACACTTGTGCACATTAAGATTAGCGACATCTACCGCTGTTACCTATATTCGTACACCTCTACTAGATGGCGCTGATGGATAACTATACCGCGGTATAAACAAACGTACAACCCAAATCGTAGCAGTATATACATATTGACAACACGTACACTTAATTTGATTTTCTTTTTTTTTAACCCAACAGGGTTACCGCAAATCAATCTCCTGCCACTACGCGAACAGTTGCTGCCACTTCATCGACGTATCTGGCACGGTGCAGCAACGAATTGCTGATGAAATCATCGCTGAGAGCCGACGACGAGGCATGGAGCTCAGTTATGAGGTAGGTAATTTAAGCTATATTTGCTTAGATAAAACATAATATAAATTGCACTTGTAAAAAGCAACTATGTCAGACAAGGAATCGAACAGTGTGTCTTTATGCTATCCGGACGCATGCCTATACCACTCGGCCACCGACACATTGGCAAGCCTGTTGAATTTTACAAGTGTTTGAAAAAAGTACAGTCGGTAAAATATTTATTTATATCACTTCATGCACAAACAAAAGGTACATATGGCGGACTTAACACGTTCCGGGACACTACTCCAGACACAATTGATGTTTTATTGTTTTCACGCCTGTAGGCGGGCACTGTCCCGGAACGTGTTAATGCTAAAAGCATTCTCTACCAGTCAACCATTAGTCTATATAGAGAAAATACAGGCGGCGCGAAGGAAGTGATAGAGGGGTAAAAGAAAAAGCTTGACGATAACAATTACAAAAGGTAAATTAAATATATTTCCTATAAGGTTTTATCTAGTCTTTCTATCAAGAATCATCGTCATCATTATCAGCCAAAGGACGTCCACTGCTGAACATAGGCCTTCCCCACTTTCCACAGTGACCGATCACAAGCGGTCTGCATCCATGTTGTCGGTGGACGTCCCACGCTGTGCTTATGGTATGGTCGAAGGATCTAGAACTTTTCTGCATATTTTTATATCAAGAATATCACCGTTTATCTAAAGCAGTAAACTGTTACTTAATCTTATACCTACTTGACCGAATGTAAATTGATTTTTTTTTTGTACTTGTCACAGGAAATCTGGAGATATAGAAGCAAACACGTCAAAGGTAATAAGTGCAATTTATAAAAATATAGTAATCGTTATTATATATTAATTAATATTTTGTTAAATATACAGGGATATTTGATATTTATATAAAAATATTTTATACTATTGTTTCAACAGTGATTATAATTGTATTGTTTTTTTTTTAAATCAAATATATTTTATTAAGGAAAATGTAATGAATTGTGATATTTTAATGAGTTTTACATATTTTTAATTAAAAGTTTATTATATAAAACACTTTTTTTTGAATAACCTACCTTAATTCTTCTTATAACTAAAGTAAAAGTAGTATTTTTGATTTCGTTAAGACAAAATAATCGTAAACTATTGAAAATAAAAAATAAGTTTTCCATGTAAATAATTTTATTTTATATCTTAGGTCAAATTCTAAATTTTCTAATTACGTAATTATTATACCCCATTTAGAAATAATGATTAAAGTATCTACAATTTGGTATTAATTATATTTTAAATATAAAATAACCTAAATATACGCCTAATAAAATATATATTTTATTTAATGGCAAATGTTAGAATAAATTGTTTATCAAAAGAATTTGCATCCTTTCAAAATTATTTTTATTACAAACTATACTAGTGTTCCTATAAATTGTTAGCATTTATAACTATTTTGTTTACAATATTACTATTAACTAGAAGTAAATGTTAAGTAACACTAAAATAACGAAGTAGATATATACATAATTATTTCTTCATATCCGAAAATAAAGATTTTTGTTTTAAATACAGTGACAGAGAAAATATAATTATAACAATAGATCATGAAATAAGTAAGGTAGCAATTTTCAGTAACGCAAACTGCTAATTTGTTTCAATTGTTTGCAAATAAGTAATAAATATTTAATTTCTCTTATTACAGCAACCAATTTAATAACACTTATCTATTATGTTCCAATGGACAAAGGAGACGGCTAAATATGAATACAAAAAAAGCCCGCGTCGACACAAACATGGCTTGGTTTTATTAGGCTTGTGAAGATGAGTAATAAAAAAATATACTTAGTTATTGTAAAAACTATTGTGGTATTGACAGGGTAAAGACCAAAGTTCTATGTGTGCGGTAGAAAACGCCCATTGTAGGCGTTCCAAAAGTACTAGTACTTACAGATAACATTATTTTATAAGTGATTTTATACATTCTAGCTAGTGGATATATGATTTATTATTTTACTCATATTTGACAGCTGATTTTATTATTATGATTTGATATGTTTTTCACTGCAGTTATGCTTCATTATTATAAAGCTGAAGGGTTTGCTCATTTGGTTGATATAAACTCAGGAACTACTGTGCTTGAAGTCTGAAGTAACATCTAAATCTTCAATAAATTTTAAAAAAATATTTGTAATTTTTTAAGGTTGATTCAAACATTCTTCTCAATCAATAAATACACGAAAATACCAATTTTGTCTCAGCATTTTTGAGCGCCACCTGGTGGTTTTACTGGGAACTATGTCGAGACTTTCGCGCCTGGTCCGATTTGAAAAAAAAATTGTGTTAGGTAGCACGCGTGGACCACATTACGGGGGACCGCTTAGTACGTAAGAAAAAAAATACCCCACTAGTGAAGGAGAAATAAAAAGCATTTTTATGTACATTTAAAGCCTAATAAAACAGCACATATACAAGTAATTCTTGTCGACTCTGGTTTTCCTTTTGCGCATTTAATTTTCAATAAATCAGTTAATTTATAATTTCTAAATTACTTGATATTGCCCGCCATATAATTCTCAATGTACAGTGAAACCCGTATCACTTCTTTGAATGCCGCTTTTAAAATCCTGATTCAAATTTAAAGTCTTCAATAATATCCTGTGCACTCTTAAGTACTCTTACACCATATTAATAAATGAAAATTAATACAAAAGTATGTCAACGGTTGGTGGTGCTATTCACCCTTTAAGGGATTAAAGGGTCCCGTGTTGTACACCAAGAAACAATGAGATGAGGGCTAACGCGTATGAATTCGCCGCTAGGGGCGCTTGTGTAGCGTGAGGTCTCAGAAATGTCAATTTAGATGATTGTCTCGAATATTTAGCGGCAGCAGAGCATTTAGTTACGGATCAATGAATGAGTGTTTTAAAAGGGGGACTAATAAAATAAATGTGAAATCTTTAATAACTTGCGTACTTAGTCCTATTTTCCTAACAAAACTGGAATGCGGCATGCCTGATGTATTGTAATATTAAGATTTAATGGCAAACTTCATTTTCTATCTCTCCATCATGACAATTTACACACCATAAAAAGCTATATTCTGGACCTCACGCGACAGTGGCGCCAACTAGTGAGCACGAAAACGGTAGCCCCCATTGGTTACGGGCCGGATTCTGACAGGTAAGTAATAATACAGTATCTGTCGGACATATCAAGTTATCTTAGGGCTAAATACAAGATAAATAAACTACCGTTATAAAATCTGGAATGCTTGAAATAAGCAACATAATTGCCTTACCTACACATTCGTAATATACAAACAGACCAAAATATTAACATACTCCTATAATTATTATGTTGTAATATTAAAATATATTTATTTCAATACACGTATGTATATTTGTGCAATGTACAGCAAGAAATAAAATCTAAATATTTACATTAGAATGTATTAATAAAGGTGAAAATTATAACTTATTTTTAAAACTGTGACACGAGACTAGATCTGTTTGGAAGTATAACTAATAAAATATGGATTAATAATAATGTGAAGTACATAATAATACAACTCTCAAGTAATATCATACAACATCTGAAATTCAACTGCTAAATCAATTAAGTATATCCATGTTGTATTTTTATGTCTGGAGTATTAGTATAATACTCTCTCATGTTTTTATTCACTCATCAATTTGACTGTCACCTGTCACATTCAGAGCATATTTTGACAATGCTACGTGTGTCAAAATTTTAGAGTCATAAAAACGAGCTTTATATTATACTTTTTATATACATTTATAATAGTAATAAAATCTGTATCTATTGGTAACTAAAATAATTACAAGTCAATTTCTCCGGAATCTCCCATCAAAAATCTGCAAAGAAAAAAATATTCAGTAAAAAATATAGTTCAGAAAATAAATGAATAGGAAGTAAATAAGTCAAAAATACCTACTTTGCATGCAAATCCAATAAAGTTCCGATAAAAACCTTGTAAAAGCTGTTAATAATAAGACAGTAATTTGTTAAAAACTGACATTTATTTCGATTATTCAAATACATAAAAAAATATTATCTTCACTTAATAAAAATATAAAATCAACTGGTATTAGATAATGTTAAGAGTTAATAATTTAATAAAAGCTACATTTTGTTCGTGAGTTGCTATATATTATTGGCACATTACAAGATTTAATTATTTGCCACGCATAATGTAGCAACACCTAATAGAAAAAAATCCTAAGAGTTGCTACTTTATACCTGGCAACCTGTGCAGTAAAATAAGTTTATTTTTTCTTTTTTTAGTGTAAGAGCAAGAAAAACACAATAACTGCACGGATTGCATATTGTTATTAAACTAAAAGCGAATAGGACGATCAAAGCGCAATACAATACCATGCCAATTTACTAACTACTTTTCAATATATGCAAACAACCCTATAAAATAAGTCCCAAAAATGTAATAGATTAAATAAATTTGTGAAAAAATAAATTTGCCAAGTAATAAAAATACGTTTGCAAATAAAATGACATTATTTGTAATATCTTTCAAAAAAATTTTTTTAATAAAATAAATATTGTTGTTTTATTTATTATACCCTGTATTCAAAAAAATAGAGATTGTTTGCATTGAATTATGAATACTACAAGCGCAGTGCAATGTCCTTTCGTACACAAAACTACGATGTTATATATTTTTTTATTATTGGACAATGACATATCCTAATCTGTCGAATTTCTTCAACCATAGTATAGTATGGCATGGGGTAGATATTTTGACAGATTTGGATTGTTCTATATGCATTTAAGATGGACCGTTACCTAAGTGGGACTTGCGCATGATTATTTAACCAAAGATAACGCTAACCCTGGATTAATTCATCATTCTGTCTCTGTCAACGTCAAATAAATTGGCAGAGACAGAACGATGATTTAATTTAGGATTTGCGTAATCCAGGGTTAACTCATCATGCGCAAGTGGGCCTAAGATTATCGGATACTAAAGTAGCCTTGTGTATAAAAGGGTTAAAAGTATTAAAAGCAAGCGACCCTGAGCGTCCCGTACAATATTATAGTGCTATAATAAAAATGCAGACATTTTGAAAGGAAACAAGACGGAAAATGCATGCATTTCTATAGTTTTATAGTAAGTTAATATACTAACTACGTAGTAGTGGCATAATAACAGTCATATTAGAATTTTCCAAATATTCTACCAAATTCATTGGAAAAAAAAAACTTTGGATAATTCTTGGGAGTGTTAAATCTAGTGTGTGTTAGACATATAAGTCAGTTTCCAAAATAACTAAAAATAAACCTACTGGCCTTGCTTTTAGAGCTGATTTTAGAATAAGTCAAAATAAATGGAGCATATGCCATATTATTTTCACACGAATAATAATATTAACAAAAATAAATATCAAACATTGGTGTGTTTGTTTGATATGTTTTAATAAAGATTGATAGACTGAATCGCAATCGAACCCAAGACATTCTAGGTAGGTACTCCTGTCATCTTAACTACATTCAAAACCAACGTAGAGTCATACTATCACTAACTACAATTTTAATATTTACAATTATTAATTACTTAAAATATTATATTTTTGCCCCTTAAATAAAATTGAGCTACTATATTATCCTATACCCCGTACCTAAATTAAATAATAATGTTCTTAGATACTGGCACAAATTTCTAAGCTTTTATACATGTTCACACATACATCTTACCTAATTATTGCACTTTAACTCTTAAAGCCTTTAATGAAAATTTTAATAATATTATTTGAGTATAAAAACAAGATTGCAAGTATGCAGTCCGCTTAAAGCTTTAGCGTATAAATAAAAGCAAGAAATTGATTGCATGAAAATACTCGAATATTCAAATTTAGGTTTCTTGGTATTACGCAGATCTTTGATTTGTGGTCGTTATTTATTGATTAGATTCACATACATTGTATCTTTCTTCTAAAAGTTCAATCCTATCTGGGTCGTATTTTTGAATCACTCGCGTCAATATTACGAGTGATTCTCGTTCGAAAACGAGTTTTTTCTTTTCTTTTCAAACGAAAGTCTCTCGCCATCTCGAAGTGAGCGATTCAAAAAATAAAGCTCCTGCTCTACTCTATGGCGTTATTAAACCGTCTAATGCCTATACATTTCTTCATATAAGTACCCAATGGGTACTGGTGGGTTAAATAAAAACCCATAGG
>OY757276.1:1786130-1806130 GCA_963584085.1 Pyrausta aurata
TAGAGGCTAATGGAACGTAAAGAGGAGGGTTAAATCTGAGCTGTCTAGCTGGAACATTTAACATAATCCTAGATAACAGATCTGGAGAATCTACAATGCACGAGGTTATCTTCAACAAAAAGATTATGTCTGCAACATCACGACGAATATTCAATGGAACTAGGTGATGTTTTTTTGCATAGATCTATATAATTTTGAGAACTATAGTTAGTTTTGAGACGAAAGCAAAGATGCTTCACAAATTTCTTTTGAATGCGTTCAATGCGTTCCACGTACACATTATACATGGGGTTCCAAACCTGGGAAGCATATTCAAGTTGAGTTCGTACTAAAGTACAGTAAAGTATTTTGAGTGTCTTGAGGTCTTTAAACGTCGTTGAGCATCTTAAGATAAAACCAAGAGCTCTATAAGCCTTTGAAACTATTTTATCTATATGGGTATCAAATAAAAGTTTACTGTCGTGATATATCCCCAAGTCTCGCACTGTTGTGGAACGTTGCAGCGGATGTTGCTTAAGTGTGTATGTAGTTGTGATTATGTTTACTTTCCGGGTGTAGGTAACAACACAACATTTGGAGGGATTAAGATCCAGACCGTTTAAAATACAGTAATCTTCAAGACGAGAGATATCTGCTTGCAGAGCGAATGCGTCAGCTTGCGATGAAATAGTAGCGAAAATTTTCATATCATCCGCAAAACAAAGAAGTCGTGATGAAACTAGGAAGTGATTTATATCATTAATCATTATGTTGAAGAGAAGGGGCCCCAGTAAAGAGCCTTGGGGCACGCCACTAGGTATATCAACCCAGCCGGAAATGTAGTTTTTAACTACGACAGCCTGAGATCTATGGTCAATGTAAGAAGAAAACCACCTCAAGAGATCGCCACTGATTCCTATTAAGGCTAGCTTAAGCATAAGTGTGTTGTGATAAATCCGGTCGAAGCATTTAGAATAATCGGTGTATATTACGTCAACCTGTTTGCCCGCGTCCATGGCACCGGTAATAAAGTCATTGAGGAGCACAAGATTTGTAACTGTAGACCTACCACCTAGAAATCCATGTTGAAAAGGACCAAAAGAATGCTTCAAAGCTGAATATACTTGATCATATATGATACGCTCAAAAATCTTAGCTATTATGCAGAGCTTTGAAATGGGTCTGTAATTTTTGACTTCTGTTTTTGGTCCTTTCTTATGCACAGGCGTTATGAACGCGGACTTCCAGATGGCCGGCACAATGCCTTCACTCAGCGATTTTTGAAATAATAGCGCAATGGGGACTGAAATTGTATATGCCTTTTGATGCAAACTAGCCCTTATTACGACTGCATAAGATGCCGCAGTGTTTACCTTGACGTGCTGTTGTCCGTTTCCTTTTGTTGAGCGACCACGCCAACATAAGAGCACTTATAGCTTCGTTTACACGAACACCAAAGACCTAACGAACTGACCTACTACTAAGATTTGTGACTTACATAACAAGACTTATAAAAGACTTGGCTGATCATAAAAATAGATGAGTCTTACCTTTCCTTTGCTTGAAGACCTCCCTCTATATAGCGTGCAGACGGCCTGCAACAGCGCCACCAATATAAGGGCAGCCACACACCCCACCACCACGTACAGTTTCGTCTCTGCTAAACCGAAGAACGAACGTGCATTGCCTGACTCTTCGTCTTGAGGACGGGTAGATACAACTGGAAATAAAGGTGATTTTAAGTATGTGTGTGTGTATGTCTTTAATTAGGTATGTACGTACAGACTGTATGTGTCTGTGTGCTATAAGTAATTCTCTTTATCTCTCTCTCTTGTCCTCTTTCTCTCGCTTACACGCTTTATGGACCATGCTAGTAAAAATAAAGCGTATTTTTTTTAACCAAAAGTGCATAAAATAAATTTATTTTACTTTTATAGTCACTTTAACAGTATTTCTGCAAGGTGTTTCAAAACAATGAGTAAAGAATGAAGGGACCTACTCAGAATCAGTAACTGAACATCTGTCTCCTAGAAAAATAGGTCGAATAACGCCATATGGCATATTTCGACCCATGTTTCTAGGAAAAAGTTGTTCAGTTACTGATTCTGAGTAGGTCCCTTCTTTCTTTACTCGTTTTTTTGAAACACCTTGTATAACAATGTGATCATCAAAGTTCACAATGCAGCTTTCTCTACCATAAACGTAAAACGGTTGTTTTTTTTCATTAATAATACAAAAACGTTTTTAATCAAATACATAATCTTCTACTTACTGCTCATAGGCTCGAACACCAAGAAGTCCGGATCTACATTCAGGTTCCCCACTTTGCCCTGCGCAAGAGTTTCTTTCACCGCCGCCTCCCACTTCAGCCTCTCTTCGTCCTTGTCTGTCCCGTTCACAGAGGGCGAGACAGCGCCGTCTAAAGATCTGGCGCTGGACCCCTCTATGAGGTTTGAGTCGATGGATTTGAGGGTCAGTTCTGCTATTATTGCTTTTGTTTCGTTCCTGTAAATAAAATAAATAATTCCTGTAAATTCAACAGGCTTGTTAATGTGACGGTGGCCGAGTGGTATAGGCATACGCCCGGATTGCGTAAGACACGGGGTTCAATTCCTCGTCTGTCACAGAGTCACGGTTGCTTTTTACAAGTGAAATTTATATTTGTATAGTGACAAAACACTATAAAACAAAAATCTGCTATAAAATACTTGATTTGTAATAGTTTTTTACACGTCAACTTGGTATTGCATCTGTCTATACTGGGTGTGTTCCATCAGTGTCATGTCTATCTCCCTTGCTCTTACCGATAAAGCAGCGCTCTGTCTGTAAATTCCCATCTCTATTGACATTAGGGCCTCAGTTGCTAACGCGCCGACTAAGTAAGAAAGCAGACTTAGGCAGTCTACATAGGTCATCAAAATGCATAGTTGCCGCGAGTCAGCGTACTATCAACGCCATCTAACCGCACGTAGCCGAACTACATCAACTGTACCCCCTGGAATCCCTTATTTTTCTTGATCTCTCTCGCCACAATATCGACCACTTGCTTACTCAAGTTTAGTTTATTTTCAGGTACTTTTATTTTCAACATACCTAAATAGAAACCATGCAAAGTTTGCCGCGAGTCAACGTACAACCAGTGCCATCTAGCGGCGAGGATCGGGACTACATGCATGGCTGACAAAAGCATGTATTATCAAATCTACTTACTGCATAAACCCATTAACCGTCACGCCCTGGAAGCCCTTATTCCTCTTGATCTCCTTCGCCAAGTTATCAGCTACCTGCTGGCTCAGCTCTTCATATTCCTTAGTGCCTGGTGCCGGCGGCTTGAAGCTGTCAGCTAACCCTGTGATGCGGATCAGCATTATGTAGGAGGAGAGGCCGGGGATGGCCGGTTCGGTGGTTAACTCGTCTTCTGGTGGTTCTGAGGGAAAATAAAAAATGAAGATAAGAATCTGATTGAGAAATGATATGATGCTCTTTTGATCTAGATCTTTTTCTTCAATCTAGAACTTTGCTGCCCGAAAAGCCATCAGTTCTTTGCACTATGTTCTCTCCCAATAAGCTATTTTAATATTATAGAGCTAAAGAGTTTATTTGAACGCGCTAAGTCTTTTAGCCATGTTTCATGAAAATCTGATCAGCCGTTTAAATATCATCTGATCTTTTAGAGTTTTTAGTTCTACGATCGATTCAAGGTGCTGATGACAATGACAGGATATGGTAAGGCATCCATGACACGAAAAGCAACCCGATACGTTCTACCTTGCCCACTGAACAAATTGACAGCGGAGCGAGAGCAAGAGATAACATATTTTGCCGGTGCCGACACGCTCCATGCACGGCACGCGACGGTCTTGGTCGGTGACAAAACGGTCTAGTGCGCAAGATGTCTTAGTTTTCAATACAAGGAATATTTTTTGTTTGACACTTTCCTAGCACGGTTATGGTATGCTTCGAAGTAGTGGCCAAAACCTTTAAACAAGGTCCAGGGAAAAACAAGATTCGCTGGCACCACTAGTAAAGTATCCATATAAATGGGCCATATCCATATAAATAAATGGGCCGGGGTCGAAATGAAGTTCGCTGGGACCACAAGAAAATAAATAAACTCACCAGGGCCACAAGGCTTGATGCAGACCCGGTTCTCCGACACGACAGGAGTTTGGAGATGTTTGCTGGTTCGCTTGTTGACGGGCTCGAAGTTGCCGCCTTGCGTTATGAACATCATGTATAGACATTGGGTATCCGTAAACGCTAGGTCCTGGGGAAAAAAGAGATTTATGATTATTTAAGGTGATGGATATGTTTGGACTTGGAAATAAAACGGCAAAATTTGAACCACCACTACCAAATGTTGACCAAATGCTGTGGATGGTCCACATAAATGTTACCTGGCTGGTAACATTTATGTGTGTATCATCTGTTAATATACAAAAATTGTCTGAATTATATTTTAATTGCCTTCTGATACTAACGATTCAATTAAAAAAAAAACATATAAGTTATTATAAGTATTCCAATTGACCGCCTGCAATGTTGTGCTGAAGAATTTTAGTATTAGAAGTAACGCAGTTTCTAGATAAATCACATTTTATTTGCTAATGGTGAATTATGTACTTAGCAATGGCATCTTTCTGATCACCACCTTGCACCACTTTCTAACGCGAGTCATTAATTCTTCTTCTTTATCGGTCACTCATTGCTGAGTATCGTGACTTATTTTATCAACCAACAGTTTCCATCGTTTATTAAAACATAATTTACGGACATTTTCGCGAAAATTTATTAAATTTTACCTACATCCCGACGTTTCGAACGCTGTAAAGTGGTCACGAGGTAGTTTCAATCGGCAGCGATCTGTCGCTTGAAATCAGTGCAGCGTTGATCGGTGTTTACAATCACTCGGAGATCATCCGATCATTAATTTGGACTGCAACCTTAATTAGGTCTTAATTAGAGCGTCTAAACATAGATGTACTCGCCACACTCACCTTAACATCGCCCGTGTCCCTCTTCCTTACAAACGTCAGCGTAGTTATTCCATCCTGCTGGCTGCCAGATTCTTTAGACAGGTCCTGTCGCGGGTCCACTCTTGGTGCCGAGTACCCTGACACCCAGGAGTCCATGAGGAACGGCCGTCCTGAACGGGAGTCCACCCAGCCTATGACTGCGTCTGTTTGAGACTGGAGAGAGAAAGTGAGAGGAGTTTAAGATTTGAAGAAGAGAAGTTTGAGTGCAAGTTTTAAAGAAAAAAAATCCTGGATGTGCACGTTTATACGTTTTTTAATGCCCATAACTCGAAAAGTGCATTAGTAATTTTTTGTAACTATCATAGCTTAGCCTATCACCTGTTTTATTTTTATTTTATTTGAAGCTTAACAGATATTTAACCTCGATCGCACCTGATGTCAGTTGTGGATGAGGTCTAGGGTGGTGCATATCTGCTTAGTGCAACAAACTATTCACTCTTGCCTTAAAGAGGCTTAGGTCATATCCCCGAGGGAAAAGTTTCGGCTTCACCTTGCTTTTCTGGACACCTTGTATATCAAAATACCGCAAATCACTAATGAAGACTTTGAATGCGCCCTTTACATGTGGCTTAATGAACGATGTTTTTATAAGTTGTAAGACTTTTAATTTGTCTTTAGGTAACTGTAAGAAATCGTACTTTGTTTGGAGTGACACAATGCGACGTTTTTGTGTCATGTGTGCAAGCGATTTAAGTGGTTAGGCGCGAGAGACCTAGACCGTACGAGTATAAGATAAATAAAACATATGCCAACTCACCATCTTCCTATCATTGCTAAACCCGATTCCAGTCCACAGATTAGTATGTTTTGTCTTGATAGTGAACCTGATGGAGTCCTTCCCCCGCTTCAGGCCCAAGTACTCCCACGACGCGAAGTATTCGCAGCTTCCATTGTTAGGGTTGCAGTTGGTCGGGTGTTGCCAGAATCCGCCGCATTTGTCGGGGAGGGGAAACACTCCGCCTGATACGGAGGATTTTGTTTCTTCTGTAGATGGATAGAAGGTTGTTAATCAGACGTAATTCTAGAGAAGATTGCTTACATCTGGATTATGAAAAGTCTATTAAAAAGGGGCTGCAGATTGATTCGAAAAACCTAGTTAAAAGCCTTAAACTTGTACAAAAAGTAATATAAAACATATCACGCCGAAGATGTGCGTGATGTAGAGGAGCACCCGCTAGGCCTCACGGCAGGCAAGTCCACCCGTACAAGGAAGACCTGGTGTCAGTTTACTGTTCAGGCCGTACTTGACTACTTGGGTTGTAGTAAGTCAAAATAAAACTCACTCGACGTCCTTTTCGTGGCGAGGTGAGTTTTTTAACAAATAAATTTGAAATCGGTGCATGATTTGGGCGCTTGTATTATTTTTTTATTGTTATTTAATTTGATCGCCACGGAGGATCACAGTTCACACGTGTTTTGTCACTATACAAACTTAATAATAGAACTTGTAAAAAGCAACTGTGTCGAACAAGGAATTAAACCTGGTGTCTTACGCTATCCGGGCGCATGGCTATACCACTCGACCACCGATATATTGGCAAGCCTGTTGAATTTTGCAAAATGGGCCATGACATAAAACCGTAACCATAAGGCAATTTAGAATTAGAACTTGTAATTTTTAAGAAAGGTTCCAAATTTATGTCCAAGTTCATTCAAGCTATTTATACCGTTGTCATAAAATGAACCTAATTAGGGTTCCATAGCCGAATGGCAAAAAACGGAACCCTTATAGTTTCGTCAAGTCTGTCTGTCTGTCTGTCTGTCCGTCCGTATGTCACAGCCATTTTATTCTGAAACTATTAGCATTACACAGCTGAAACTTGGTAAGTAGGTGTATCTTGTTCACCGCTTTCCGATTCAGATACAAAAAGTAAGATAAAATTATATTTAAGGGGGGCTCCCATACATGAAACTAAAACCTAAAATTTTTTTTACTCAAACCTATGCGTGTGGTGTCTGTGGATGTGTAGCTAGGTGGAATAAGTGGACCCCGAATTCAGTTTAAGGGTGGTACGGAACCCTCAGTGCGCGGGTCCGACTCGCGCTTGGCCGGTTTTTTTAAAGATTAATAAGTCTTTACATCGCTTACCAAAGAAGTTAATCCTAGTGACTCCTCTCTGCGACCCATGACCGTGGTACTTCAGCTCATCCTGTCTGTAGAAGTCCCCAGTGGCCGCTGTTCCCTTCTCCAAGCCCGACGGGGGGGAGTGCACGTATTTGTTGGGTTCCTGGCCCCGAGCCCAGATGACGTGCATGAGATCGTCCACTATTGAGTGGTCTGTTGGTTCTTTTGCCTAGAAAATGAGAATATATTTTAATATACTGTTTTTATAAAGACCTCTATATTTTGATATGTTGTTTTAATAAAGGCTGCATGATAGCCAACTGTAAGTACGTTATTGTAACACTTAAAAAATATATGTAATTATAGAAATATAGGAAAATATGCGCCAGAACACATGAATTGTCTTGGTTTCGAACTGAAGAATTTGCTTCCTTGTGCTACGAATACTAGACAACTATAATGACAGGGGCGTCTCTTATAAATACTTAATAAACATCCATGAGTTCCATGACTTAGGTGCAAATGTTGGTGCTAATCACATAAACATTTGCCCCTTGCGGGATTCGAACCTGCGACCGCCAGTTTGCATATGTGCACGATAGCTAATCATAGCTTTAACAAACTTGTTAACTAATTTAAGTTCGTACCTGAATCTTCTTTCTAAAAATGATGGTAGTGACGCCATTTTCCTCGAATCCTGCCGCCGCCGTGACGTCATCGTGACCTCCCCAGAACGTGTCCACGCGAGGAGTTGACCTGGAAAGAGAGTGGTATAAGAATCGGAATCAGCATCTTTTAGTACCAACTAACGGTTTCTCAAATATCGGATCTCACAAAATATCATTATGAGTTATACCCTTTGTACTATTTCAAGATATGGTATGAGTCATATTAATGTTAAGTTTTATCAAAATCCATTCAGTAGTCGTGTGAAGGAGTAACAAACATACATTATAGTTTTAGACCCTGTGTGATTGAATATATGTTTTGGTGAAACGACTGGTATCCACAATAATATAAATGCAAAAATTTGTCTATTCTGTGCCTATTCATTAACTGATTCAGATAATTTTGCTATATTGATAAGTCAGAAAATATTTGAGAGAGAACAAATGGTTATGGTTATTCATTGACGTGATTTACAGCTGTGATTTACAGTCTGTTTCACAAAGTCAAAATAAGTTCTTAGCGTTGTCAGTCCAATTCTTCAAACAAATTGACGTTCCATATTTGAAAATAGGTACGTTGGTTAGTGTTGCTTTGTCGATGGTGATATACCGGACCTTAAAATCATACATACAGGGCGATAGTAAGTATTTACCTGTCTCTAGTGTAATAGTCGAGAACTCTATGGTAGTTCCCTCTAGCTGTCCCGATGACTATGTCAGTGCAGTCCATAGGATTGAAGTCAAACTTCGGCACGTACTCGTGAGCGGGGTAGTAGCCTGAAATCACTCGCATTGGTAAGACTCTCCGAATGGTAAGAATAAGTACAAGAAGTAAGACTATCCAAATGGTAAGAATACAAGAAGTAAGACCATCCAAATGGTAAGAATACAAGAAGTAACACTATCCAAATGGTAAGACACTAAATATTAGTTCACCATGTTAGTGGTACTTAGGTCTCCTACGAAGTCTGGGGTCATTCATCTGGATAGAATCCGTATTAAGAACATACAATATAATATTAATTCTGGTGAAAAAGAGTTTGTTATTCTGCTAGTGGTGCAAACAAAACTTAAGAAAGTAAATAGATTTACTCTTACAGTATACTAAAAAGTAAAAAGTAAGTGGTATTATTGCTGAAAAGAAAATTAAAAGTAGAAGTAGTTATAGGAATGGAAAAGAGAGTACATAAATAAGTACATAAGTAAAAAAAAAAAGTTTAATGGAGGAAAAGGAAAGAAGGATGAGAAGACAGCAAAGCGAAGCATATGCAAGGCGTTCTACTGATAAAAAGCAGAAAGGTAGTAAACAGAGGCCGAACTAAGACAATCATACAATCTATCAAAGGCTCCATTGCACCAAGTTTCTCTTAATGTAAACAAAAAAACCGACTAAGTGCGAGTCGGAATCGCGCACTGAGGGTTCCGTACAAAAAGTTCCGTTTTTCGCATTTTTTTCTTTATCTGTGCTATAAGACGTTGCTTCGTACCAAATTTCAAGATACTGAGCTCACAGGAAGTACACTTTTAGTATTAGGTTTGAAAATTTCCGTACAGTTGCGTACTGTACATAAACAGCTGTATCTTTAAATTGCGTTGGTTAAGAAGTTTGATTTTATCACAGCTCCAAGAGAAAGTAGACCTGAGTATTTAATTCCTGAGAAAAAGGGTCTTGCTGACAGATAGACAGATGGACGGATAACAAAGTGATTCCATAAAAAGGTTTTATTGAGTTCTAGTAACTTCGTGCAACTGTGTGTAGTAAAATCTGATAAATATTAAAATTTACTATTTCTCCGTTCAATTCATGAATAGAGCTTGAGTTAACCTAAGTTTGAAGTAAACATGAAAAGTACGAGTATTAATTTGATTAGTCGTTAATGGTAAGTAATTTGTAATACAATTATTACTTCTACGTTGGTAGTTGTTGTCATTGTAAGTAATTTTACAGTTTTATTCACAACTACTGTGCTATACATAAATGCTATACAGATACAAATGTTCTACAGAATAAATCCATTGATAAATCTTGAGTTAATTTCCTCATGTTTTCAAGAGGTAATATCAATGGATCACATTTTTTTATTTCATTCGAACTGACATGATCATGTTCGTATGAAAACTTGCAAATTACGTTATTAACATGTCACATCGAATGAAACAACATGGTTCATATGAAATTGCTAAATAAAACCTACATCAGAATAACGAAAAACATACGCGCATTTTCTGACGTCGATTGGTCGCAATCGACAATCGATAAAAATCTGGTAACAAATTATTACTAGCATAATGAAATATGCAATTTCATATAAAAACAAATAAAGTGCAAAGCCAGTGCGTTACCTGCGTCTTCTGTAAGGCCCTTGACTAGCAACGCCTCTGTATCCTCGGCCTTTGGCAAGGGAGTGGGTTCTGATTTGGGTTCTGAGGTTGGTTCTGGCTCAGATTTTGGTTCTGGGGAGGGTTCTGGCTCAGATTTTGGCTCTGGGGATGGCTCTGGCTCAGATTTTGGCTCTGGGGATGGTTCTGGCTCAGATTTTGGTTCTGGGGATGGTTCTGGCTCTGATTTTGGTTCTGGGGATGGCTCTGGCTCAGATTTTGGCTCAGGTGTTGGCTCTGGCTTAGATTTGGGCTCAGCAGTAGGTTCTGGCTCGGATTTTGGCTCAGGAGTAGGTTCTGGTTCTGATTTTGGCTCAGGAGTAGGTTCTGGCTCGGGTTTGGGTTCTGGGGATGGTTCAGGTTCAGATTTGGGTTCTGGAGTTGGCGCAGGCTCAGATTTAGGTTCTGATGTGGGTTCTGGCTCTGATTTGGGTTCTGGAGTTGGCGCAGGCTCAGAATTAGGTTCAGATTTGGGTTCAGCCGTAGGTTCTAGTTCAGATTTGGGTTCTGCCGTAGGTTCTGGTACAGGTTTTGGCTCAGTTTTAGATCCCCGGGTCGGGTTAAGTGCGGAGTGGTTAAGTGGTAAGTGTTTAGACTTTGGTGCAAACTTTGGTTTAGGTTTAGACTTTGGACCCGTTTCAGTCTTGGGTTCGGAGGTAGGTTCTGGCTCAGAGGTTGGTTCTGGCTCTGGGATAGGAGTAGTTTCGGGGTTATTAGAGGTCGTTGTTTCCACATCTGCAAAAATAAGGGAACCATGCAGCATTATATACATTAGTGTTACTCACAGACCACATAACCCAGAGATGTCGGGTATAATGACATCTACTAAAGCTTTTTCAGCCGTAAAAGATAATAATAATTCTTTTTTTGCAATACTTAGCTGTCCAAACCAATTTCTTTTTAGCTTTTTCTTTCATCAAAGAAGGTATATACAATTTAATATAATTCATATTTGATATTTGATCCTTAAACCAAATATGACCAATAATGTAGGTATTTTGAACAAAGTGCTATTTTTCAGGCTATGTGTTCTGTGATATTTATTATACAATTGATGTTAGTGTCGTAGCCAATTGTGTGCTATTTTTGCGTGGCGAACGCTTGCTTTTGCGCTGTTGTGTGTTAAAGTGCAATATATAATTAATTTGTTTTATGATGTACAACTTACTGCTGTTGGTTGATGTTTCTCGCTTTTTGCGTCCTGTGAAAATACAAAAAGTAACTTGGATTATTAATTGAACCAAATATTTTACAGTTGAATAAATAGGTATCATTTTCAGTGTCTCTTCTTAGAGGTTTTTGATCATGTCAAACTGGTAAGACATACTAAATTTTTTCACTTTTTTTATAATGTTGATTAAGAGCAATTTACTTATATAAATTAGTTTACAGTTTGACGGATGGGCCCAAGTCGTCACGCGTTGGATACCACCAGACGGCTTCCGACGAAGGGGTAGACCTAAAAAGAGGTGGTGTGACGACTTGGACAACTTTGCGACCGATTGGGTGTCATTAGCAGCTGACAGGGATCAATGGAAGGTGTTGGGGGAGACCATTGCCCAGCAGTGGGATGATGTAGGTTAATAAAAAAAATATAGTTTATACACTTAACAGAATATTCACCATTATTTGTAAGCCATCGTGTCGCATCATCATTAGAAAATACAGTTACAACTATTTAACTTAGTAACGTTCCAGATATCAAAGTACAAGACAATCGATTTCATTCCAATAACAACTTACCTTTAGAACTAGAAACCTTGTACGATATACTTGTTTTAACCGTAACATCGTTGCCAAGGTTCTTAAAGTCGAATCCGTCTAGCGAGTGCATAGCGACGCGCTTGTTTCGATTATCGTTCTCGCTCGTCTGCGTCGGTTCTGAAGTCGGTTCTGGCTGGGAGTTGGGTTCGGATGTCGGTTCTGGCTCTGGTTTTGGTTCTGAGAAGAGTGGGCATGAGATAGTTGTGATTAAGTTTAAGCTAAAATATAAGGGCGTAAAAAAAAATTTACAAAATTGGACAACGTTTAGGGGTTGTAAACGTGTTCTCTTTTTGTATGGAAGCTTACGCGCACACGATTCTCTAAAAATATATTTAGTAACTAAATTATAGAGATCGCTTTTGGCGTAAAGACCACACTTTGTACATTTCCTTTAAGCTTATATAAATATATTGTTTGTAACTGACTTTTAGTGTTATTCAATAAAGAGTTATATTATATAATTTATCTAACCTGCCGTCGGTGCTGGCTCAGAAGTCGGTTCTGGCTCAGCACTGGGTTCCGGGACAGCGCTTGGCTCAGAAGTGGGTTCTGGCTCAGCTTTCGGCTCGGCGGCTGGTTCTGGCTCAGATTTTGGCTCAGGAGACGGTTCTGGCTCAGATTTCGGTTCTGGGACCGCTTCTGGCTCGGCTTTTGGTTCTGGTTCTGGCAACGGTTCTGGTTTTGGTGTGCTCTCTGTAAGTTATCGATAGTGTATTAGGTTAACTCATAAAAAGCTCAAAAGTAATGCCCACTTGCGCACGGTGATTTAACTCAGGATTACGCTTATCCTAATTTAATATTGGGTTAGCGTAATCCTGGGTTAAATCATCGTGCGCAAGTCCCACAAAGAGACTCGCTTTGCCCTTTTTCATTATAATAATTGTTGATATCGATTTATTCGCTACGAGTATAGCTAAAGCTAAGCGATTACTCAATGAACATTTGCTCCAGTAATTTGATTTTTTTGATTATGTTTTAGTACTTAGATTTATCCCACCATTGTTCTTTTTGTCTTGGTAGTGTGTTTCAATGTATTAGTGCTCAATTATTTGTGATCCTACATTGTTTCAATCGGTGAGGACCTCTTATTGGCTTTAATGTTACTACATTTGTTTTACTACTGTGTTTTATGTAGCTGTTGGTCTTCCGTTAAAATAAAAATAAAAAATAAAATAAATATCTAAGCTTACTATGATTCGTTAGTATAGTAAAAAAAACTAAGGTTCAAAGAAGTAGTTAAAAGGCTTTCTTTCTACTTTCGTGTTTTATGAAATAACAACATAGTTTTCTAGAGTAATATTTAGAGTTACAGTTTAGTTGTATGTTCAAAATACTTTATTTCAGTGAATCATGTAACTGTAACTTTTTCTGTGTGCCTTGAATAAATAAAATAAATAAATATTTGGTAGTTACTTACGTTTATCATCAACAGAAGGGCCTAGTACAGGGAAATTCTTGCATTGCTTCGTCAGGCCACTTGGTCTCCAGCCCAATCCTAAAATTACAAGGAGCTTTTGTCAGTTACAAGTAATAATACGTTCCAATAACATGTGAGTCCATGATCTTCTTTATTAATTTAAGAGCCGCGCTCTTTTCGGTGGAGTAATCGCCACTCTTTTCTCTTGTCTGCTTTCATCTTGACTTCCTGAAATTGACTTTCTCATTCTGTTGGTCGAAATAGCTTATCCTAGGCCTATATCTATCCTTAATAGAATCCATCATCAATATAAACAATCGAATTGAAAATCTGACATAGGTTAATCACTTACCGGCATAAGACGTGCCATTCACCATCATGATGACCTCAAGCTCAGCTTCATCCTTCAACACTCTCCAATACAAGTTGAACTCTTTGGAAAGCTCCTTCTTTGTGTAAAGTCCCAAGTTCAGTTTCTTATCCTTCCATGGGGCCTCTGTAACGCAAGTTATACGACTGAGTTCACGGTTATGACTTTTTTCAGCTATTTGACAATAGATGGAGCTAGCCAATTTTATTTGTACTAAAATGATTCGGTATATTTAATTACATAAAAACAAATACCTACCTAAATACAAAATAACATCATGCTATGTACAGTTTATTAGTGCTCACAAAAAAAGAACCTAAAAATTAGGCCACAATAACCTAGTCTAATGTCTCGATGTCAAGAAAAAAACCTAGTCTAATTTAAACTCGGGTATCAGATAATATTACTACTCGATACTAGAT
Source organism: Pyrausta aurata (assembly GCA_963584085.1). Classification (NCBI taxonomy): domain Eukaryota; kingdom Metazoa; phylum Arthropoda; class Insecta; order Lepidoptera; family Crambidae; genus Pyrausta; species Pyrausta aurata. The sequence goes on from OY757276.1 coordinate 1,800,231, forward strand.
GGCGCCAGTTGTTTTTGTCTATCTTTGGTGTTAAGGAAATCGCGCTTAGACCATAAAAATGACAGAACGTTATGGACTATCTGTGTTTGGTGGTAATGGTATGAACATTTTTATCACAAAGTGTTTTGATATCTAATTTAATCTTATCGTGCGTATTTTGTATCAATACTTACTCTTATTACACCCCTTCCCGTAAAACCCGAACGGACAGTAGCACACGCGGGCCGGGGCCTCCGTAGCGTTGGTGTCCACACATTTCCCCCTCAAGCCACAGTCCGTGTCTTCAAAACATTCGTCGGAGAACTGACAGCGGGGGCCGTAGTACATCTTGTTGCATTTGCATCTACCGAGGATGTGGAACCCGTGGCCTGAACAGCTTTCGTGGTAGTCTTTGCCTGGAAAAAAAAATAATGGTTATTTTTCTAACCAAAAAGATTTAGAGAGAGCTTTGTTGTGATGTGGTACATCTTAAAACGGGATATGCAGTAGAATATGAATACATATACGATAAAAATTTGAACACTGCAACGTAAGATCGATGTTTCCATCATCATCGTGTAGTGGAGTATGACTCCTCCTCATAATTGAGGTTAAGGCCTTGACTCAGCGGTGGGACGTTACAGGCTAACTTTACTTTCTACAATATTAATAAGATGCTACTGTAAATTCATAATACACTTAGCTAATATCATCATACAATCTTTTGAAGCCTGATATAAACTTTTGGATCTCCTATTTACAATCAATGAACTCAAATACGAAGTATCAAGATCTTTTCTTATCAATATTGCAACATTCAACACATAAAGTCATCAATGCCATCATCCAATCTAACATTATCCAACACATAAAATAAGAAATGCAGGAAAAAATACAATTTCAATATGTGACAATAGCCCAACAATTTACAACAAACACCGGTTGGTTATGCAAGTGTACCTAAAAAAAGATTTCTCACGATTATCACTTATTTCGTAAGCTTTTAGCGCCAATGGCTTACTGAGGCTTTACCGAGATCTTTTAAGAAATACTATTATTCAAGATTTAGATAACTGTTATTAAGTGAAGAATATCTTGCCAAGATATCGTCTTAGATAAGTTTCATAATAATTAAGCAAGTAGGTGTACTACACATCTTGTAACCGCTCAAACTGGTTGAATTTAAAATGTCCGTAATACAATATAGATATTGGCTGATATATCAAGTTAAGTAAGATAATAACAAGTGATCTAAACATAATTAAAAGCGAGTAAATATTTTAATTATAAGCCTAGGAAGCTACGACCAAGGCAAGTGAGTAGTAACTAAATTGACACTTAATTTATTGTGGTCATGTTTTGTCACAATACTAATACAACCTGCTTGAGATTAAGATCGTCCTTGCCAATCAAAAGGCCACTTTCTTCATACCAAAGCTTTAAATCTTGCATTATTCATTAAATACCAGAACATGCAATACATAATGTATCTAATCTGTCATGTGAATGACGCCGATCTTATCAACAAAAGAATGAAACGGCCTAGTAGTTATTGCAATTTTCTCAAGCTCTTCTATTTTAGATAGTAGTGATTTATGTAACGAGACGTTTGGTAGGCCTATAATAATGTTTTACTCTCAGATTCGTTATGGAATTTCACCATATTACCACAAATTTGATTGGCGATATAGCTACTAATCGCCGGCAGAACCGACATGACCGATAAGAGACCAGGCGCAGGACTAACGGCTACGTGCTTTCCGAGGCGCGGGGGTGTCATCACCATCAACTTACGCCGAGTATTCTAAGACAGAAAAACCCAGACACAAATTCCGTAAAAGGCCAGGATACTGCTGAGTAAACAGGATAGGAACAGGATAGAGCCAAGAGTTGACAGAGAGGATACTGGCAGAGAGGACACAGACCTCTGTCCCCCTGCACCCGGGTGGCGCTCGCTGCATCAGTGAGCTATAGCCAGACAAGATAAGAACTCCGGACGAATGCCCAGGGCGTAACCCATCAGTTCTGGCCTCAATTAATGGCACGGGAGAAGGCCGTCAGGTTTTATTGGGTAGGCAGGCTCCGAAGTTTGGAAGGAGTCCCACATAACCCCCAACTGTCCTCGCGGTCAGTGGGTATGCCAAAAAAAGGGGATACTGGCAGTATTGGATTATCATTAAGGTATATTATATACTTACGGTTCACAATATCGATATCAGAACACGACCAGAAGCGGTAGTTGGCGCCCCACTCGCCGGCCTCTCTCTGCAACTGCAGCGTGCAGTTCTCGCACGTGAAGTCGCTTGGTAACCGCACCTCGTACTTCTGAGCCCTGGAAAAATTGAAGTTTTAATAATTATTAAAATATGTGATGATGTGGTGGAGTATGATAGCTCAAACTACCTCATAGTTGAGGTAAGGCCTTTGCCCAGCAGTGGGACGTTACAAGCTAACTGTACTTTTTTACATAAATTAAAATAGCAGTTTCCCGCAACTTCACACGCGTAACGTTTTTGTATTATTCAAATATCATTATGAATTACAGCCTATGTGCTATTCCAGTGTATGAACTACTATACTAGCGGTCCCCCAAGACTGCGACCGCGCATTTTGAGTTTGCTCCCTCCCCTCCCATCGCAGCGTGATGTTTTATAGCCTTTTATGTCTTCCCCGATAAATAAGCTATACAACACAGTTTTTTTTAAATCACTCCAAGCAAACAAACAAACTCTTCAACTTCATAATATTAGATAGATACTATCGTAAAGTTTCATCAAAATCTATTCGGTAGTTTTGCGTGTAGGAGTATCAAACATCCATACGTAACGTAAACATCCTCACAAACTTAAATAAGTAGGTAAAATCGATAGTTCAAGAGTCTAATATTATTATTATTAGGAGTGTGGTGTCCCACTGCAGGGCAAAGGCCTCCCCTACCCATTTTCGGATCTTCACGGTTTTGGGCAGCTATTCTCCAGTACACTGAATACTTATTCAGTGCCAATATATATCCAGTGCTCCAGTCTATGCTAAAAGAGTCTAGCTCGTCACGCTACCGTCTTCTGGGTCTACCGCCCGTCAACAAGAGTCTATGCTAAAATTGTATTCTGTTGGTGTTAGTAATAAAGCTACTTACGTAACATCATCTCGTACGAATTCTGAACCAGCTGCCCTTGGAGTCAAGTCAAGAACTGGTCTTTCCAGTTCGTCTAATATCCTTAAGCTGAAGCCACCCTGCAAAATAAATTAATGCCTGTTATTTCCAATAATTCAATGCAGTACAACTATTCAAACCAGAGAGACAATTTACATAATAATTCGAGTTCGGGACGATATGTTTTATAAGTAGTATCTAAGAGGGATGAATGTTTAATTGATGTCCATGCTTATGATGGTTATATTGGTAGATAGATACAGCATAAAGAACTTTAGGCAGGAGAGTTAGGACAGAACTCACTCGATGCGCGTATGCCAAATGCCAGTGGACTGTGAATGTCGAACCAGCTAGAAATGATGTTTTTAATGTTCCTGAAACAAGACAAAAAATAAACGTTAAATAACAATGATATTACACTTAATGCAATAAAACTCTGCAAATTAATTGGGGTCCAACCAACTCCCACATGCTCGATTTTCTTTATCAACGCCATCTATCGTCCAGTAGAAGCACTAGATAAAGATGACACTATTAGCGAATAGTTACACAATCATGAACAGATGGCGCAAGTTAATAGTGACCCATTGTCCCTGGGAAAATAGCTTTGCTAACAGTATTTTCTATTCTTCGGCGTTTAACGTGTCTACCAAAACATTAAAGTGACGTAACAAAACACAGTTCCCACAGCTAATTGTCCATTTCCCCATTTTGATTGTAATCAAATTAGATAACTTGACACTTCTCTCCCTCAGCCATAAAAAGGTAGGGTTCAGAAGGCTTGCCAAGTTGCCAAGGCTCTATTTGAAAACTTTTACAAGTAACCACGGTAAGTAATAAATTATTATATCCTACACTTTCGGTATTTTCAAAGGTTTTGGGTTTCCGTGAATTTGCATTCGTTACAAATGAATATTTGTATTAAAAGCGAATAAATTTTTTCATTCTCTTCCAGTCGTACCTTTTGAGGGTTCCGTAGCCGAATGGTTAAAAACGGAACCGTTATAGTTTCGTCAAGTCTGTCTGTCTGTCCGCCCGTATGTCACAGCCACTTTATTCTGAAACTATTATCATCATCTCATCACACAGCTGAAACTTGGTAGGTAGGCGTATCTTGTTCACCGCTTTTCGATTCAGATATTCAGATACAAAAAGTAAGAAAAAATAATATGTATTTGGCTTCCATATATTAAACAAACTTTGAAAAAAACACTCAAACCTATGCGTGTGGGGTGGGGTGTCTGTCTATGAATAGGTCTTTTAAAATGATGTTGAAGTTTATAAACCATATTTTCTAAAAGTCTGAGGTTTAAGATATAGACCCAAAGTGGTAAAATGCCCCCCCCCCCCCCCCCCCATGTAACGTTTGAACTAAAAAAGTAAAAATTTTGAAAAAAATATATATGATGTAGATCTCAACAATAACTTGCAACGAAAATTGGTTTGAATGAGATCGAACCATTACTTTTGAGATAAAGCACATTCTCATTTTAACCGCAAATATAACTTTGTCTTTCATTTTATTTTATTTTGCGGTCAAAAGTTCAGTTCAGGGTGGCACGGAAGCCTCAGTGCGTGGGTCTGGCACGCACTTAGCCGGTATTTTTTAATGCGTTTCCATAGACCAAGACAAATAATCCTAACAATATTCTATCTCATCTCCAAATCAGCCGGAACACCACAAAAGCAAATAAAAATTTTGTAGTCACGACCGTGACAGGACTCGAACCTGCAATCTTCGGATCCGAAGTCCGACGCCTTATCCATTAGGCCACACGGTCCCATGACGTAACGGGCCCAGTTGTAGAACCCTTGGTTTTAGAGGCTTGCGCGCGCATCATTGGACCCTACACCGTAAATTACAAGTCTCAATATCGGGTTAAGTGTCGCGCTGTTTCGCTTTGAAACGCTGGTGAGAGACAGAGATGGGTACAGACAAAAATATAGTAAGATTTGGAATAGGATTATTTTAAAATATTATTATTTTGCCCTTTTCCAAATGTGCACCGTCAGCAATGTAGAGTTAGAAAAAACGCAGCGGTATTATGCTAATCTAAAAATAACTAAAGTTTATTCTCTACAAAATTCTAGCTTAGCAACTCTTTTATGCCTAACCATTCCTCGCTACAGCTAGAGTCCCTAACTAATACCGAATTCACAATTAATACTATTTTTCTTGACCAGTGCAGCATCACCAAACCTTGTTTCTCGGCTTTCCTTTTTCAAAAATATCAGTTTTTTTGTAATCCTTCAAACAATTGTTTTATACTTTAGTCAGAAAAATAACTCTAATATTTTAACTCCGAAAAATCTCGTTTTTTGCCAAAAGTCCAAACCTAAAGAAAACCCAAAGAGGTTTTAAGAAAATATTGTGTCCTAACAAAATAATGCATCTCAAAGCCAAAAAAAACCATGGAAGGCTCTATTTACCTACCACACACATCCAAAAATCTTGATAATGGCAAAGGGCTAAACTCTATCATTGTTGCGAGACAATAAAGTGGATTTTGAGAGAGTATGAAAGAAACATTTTTAATTAAAAAATAAATTTATAAATAAGTTCTTTCTATTATGATGACACTCATTAATTTCATAGAGCAAAATGGAGAGATGCTGCTATACATATAGCTGGAAGAAATTCATGTACTTACCTGTTACAGGTATAGTTGTTAAATAAAGTGCACTAAGAATTTCATTAACGAAATAGCGCAAAATGAATGAATTATTGAAATATAAATAATATTCCAAACAAAACAAGTATCCTAAG